>PVLA01014612.1:0-29498 GCA_004027455.1 Hydrochoerus hydrochaeris
ATCCTGTTTGCCAATATTTTATTGAGAATTTTTGCATCTATGTTCATTAGGGAGATTGGCCTGTAGTTCTCTTTTTTAGTTGGGTCTTTCTCAGGTTTTGGTACTAGAGTGATATTTGCTTCCAGGAATGACTTAGGGAGAATTGCTTCCCTTTCAATTTCATTGAAGAGTTTGAGGAGTGTTGGCATTAAGTCTTCTTGTATTTCTTTTAGAATTCCGCAGTGAATCCGTCTGGGCCTGGGCTCTTCTTTGTTGGTAGGGACTTGATTACATTTTCAATTTCATTCATAGAAATTAGGTTATTCAGCAGTTTTACATCTTCTTGATCCAGCTTTGGTGGTTTGTATATTTCTAAGAATCTGTCCATTTCTTCTGTGTTATCGAACCTATGAGAGTACAGGTTTTCAAAATAGTTGTTGATGATCTTCTGTATTTCCACAGGGTCGGTAGTGATTTCTCCTTTTTCATTCTGTATTGCATGAATTTGAGTCTTTTCTTTCCTTTTTTTAATTAGGTTGGCTAGGGGCTTGTCAATTTTATTTATTCTTTCAAAGAACCAACTCTTTGATTCATTGATTCTTTTGTTTTCTTAGTCTCTATTGCATTAATTTCTGCTCTGATCTTTATAATTTCCTCCCTTCTTTTGGCTTTGGGCTTGGCTTGCTCTTCTTTTTCTAGATGTTTCAGGTGTAATATCAGGTTGCTTATTTGTGTTCTTTCTGTTTTCCTAATGTGGGAACTCAGTGCAAAAATTTTCCTCTGAAGACCATTTTCATTGCATCCCACAGGTTCCAGTAAGTTGTATTTGTATTTTTGTTTGCTTGTAGATATTGTTTAATTTCTTCTTTAATTTCCTCTGTGACCCACTGATTGCTTGAGTGTATTATTTAATTTCCATGTGTTTGTGGGTTTTTTGCAGTTACGTTTATCATTGATTTCTATTTTCATGGCACTATGATCTGATAACATGCATGGGATAATTTCAATTCTTTTGCATTTACTTAAATATGTTCTGTGGGTTAGTATATGGTCTATTTTAGAGAATGTCCCATATACTGGTGAGAAGAGTGTATATCCTGATATTGTTGGATGGAACACTCTGTATGCATCTATCAAATCCATTTGTTCACAGGTGTGATTCAGTTCTGTTATTTCTTTGCTGATTTTCTGTCTAGTTGATCTATCCCATTGTGTCAATGGTGTGTTAAAGTCCCCTGTCATAATTGTGTTATTGCCTATTTGATTTTTCATTTCTGTTAATAATTGCCTTGTGTAGTTGGGTGCTCTGGAATTTGGTGCATATTATTTAAGATTGTTATCTCTTCCTCTTGTAATTTTCCCCTAACTAGTATGTAGTGACCTTCTTTATCTCTTTGGACCATTCTTGGTTTGAAGTTCACATGGTCTGCAAACAGAATAGCTACCCCCACTTTTTTTTGAGTTCCTGTTGCATGGAGTATTGTTTTCCATCCTTTGACTTTCAGTCTATGAGTTTCCTTTTGGGTTAGATGGGTTTCTTGTAGACAGCATATGGTTGGATGTTGTTTCTTGATCCATTCTGCCAGTCTGTTTCTTTTAATTGGTGAATTGAGGCCATTTACATTAATGGTTATAACTGTCATATATTGGTTTATAGTTGACATGTTATCTTTCTGATGTTGTATCTTAGCTTTCCATTCTGTTTAATTGTCTGTCTTGCTTAGTGGTTTTTTCCTATGTGTATCTAGAATGTTTTTCAGTATTCTTTGTAGGTTTGGTTTGGTGATCATGAAGTTCTTTAGCTGTTCTTTGTCATAGAAGTATTTTATTTCTCCATCCATTTTGAAGGACAGTTTTGCAGGATACATCAGTCTGGGTTGGAAGTTGTTTTCTTTAAGGATCTGAAAAACTTCACTCCATGCTCTTCTTTACTTCATTGTTTGTGTTGAGAAGTCTGCTGTGATTCTGATAGGTTTTCCTTTATAGGTGACCTGTCTTTTCTCTCTAACAGCTTTTAATATTCTGTTCTTATGTTGGATTTCTGGGATAGTGATTATTATATGTCTGGGTGTAGTTTGTTTTGGTTATGGCTATTTGGAGTTCTATATGTCTCACTAATATGTATGTCAGTTTTCATACTCATGTTTGGGAAATTTTCAGCTATTACTTCTGTAAATAGCCTCTTGATATCATTTGTGCTTCCCCCTTCTTTTTCTTTTATCCCTATTACTCTTAGATTGTTTTTCTTTGCATCAAATTGCTTGAAACTTAAGGATATGAGTTTTCTTTCATTGTGACTATATATAACCCAGTCACAAATGTGATCGGTGATGGTTTGCATAGCTTCAGTTTTCTCCTTTTCTTTTATTATCCATGACAATAAGTGTCAGAATTAGAGTATACATTGCCATTTACTTTCCTTTTACAATTCCAACTATAGCTCCTACTTTGCATATTTTAATCTTGAATAAATACAGTTTTAAAATATAGAAGGACCAGAAATACCAACTGTAAAATGAAGACAATTCTTTTCCACATTAAATACAATGTCAAGTGGCAGACTGGGAAATCTCTGCAGGCAAATGTGATGTCACTAAAGAAATCACACACTTACCTGTAAAGATTCTTCAGTCTGACAGCTTCCAGCATCAAACTGTTTCATTAACTGTTCTTTTCTGCATGCAGTTCTTCGGCTTGGAATAAATCTAGCCAAATAACTAAATGATAGCTAACTCATTGAACTTAGACTTCACATAAACCAAAGGAACTATATGCCTTAAAACTGTTAAATCTAAATTAAGATGATTACTTGTAACATGATGTAAAAGCAGTTGTTACAAACATGCGACCTCTGAACTAGAGTCAACAGTATCCCCTGGGGACTGTTATAAATTTAATTTCTTGCACCCACACCTGGCTTCCTGAATCAGAAACTTCAAATGCAATATGTGTCTTAACAATCTCTGTAGGTAATACTGATTCATACTCAAGTTGGTTACCACCAGCTTAAAGAAAACAAAGGATTATAAGTGGAGTACTGAACCCAACAGATCTTCAACTGGTAAATAATATATGCAAAAGGCAGATGAAATAACGTGCAATTATAAAAATATTGTTTAGAATTCATTTTCTAAAGTTACAGTAATAAACAAACATTAATAATGGAAAGAAACATCTTCCTTTAACTCTTATCTTGCCAATGGTATTACAGAGCTCTACTTATTTCCTCTGAAATAAAGAGTTAAGAAATCTTATTTAAGAGGAGAAAACGTTTTCATGTTTGGGAGGATTAAAAGAGTACTTACATCATTCAAGTCATGAGCCATAATTCTTATTAGATTTTATTGCTACATTCTTCACACAGCTTTGGAAAGTTATTCCTAAGAGCATAAAATATGCACTTAGGCTGCACACAGAGAAGGAAAATGCTCTCACAATGAAGTTATTTTAGCCTAGCCCAATAATGTTTGAAAGACTTGAGACTTTTTATCTATGTAACATATCTTGGCAAAACAAGTGATGACGTTATATAAATTAGTCTTTTTCAACATCTTTGCTGTTGAAACAGTTAAATTTGGCTATAAATTAGCAAATTTCTGTAACTAAAATATTTTCCCTTTTGATCCTATCAAAATTGCACAGCCAAAGTGCAAAAAAAATATTAAAAGTTGAACTTAGCTTTTAATGGCAAGAATAAACTACATGATTTGATTCTTACAAAATAGAATACAGAATTTGAAAGACTGGTGTGCCTGTTATCCAATAACCTCTAGTAGCATGTTAAAAAGTCATCTGCAGTCTCATTCTTAGTTCTGTTTGACTATCCTGGACCACCCCAGTTTCCCATGATGTGATGGAAAAAATTGTAGCATTCAATAATTGAATTAGATCACACACAAAATAAGACTTACTCAGATTATAATAATGAGGTTTGGCTCATTCATCGAAAAGCGAGAGCCCAACTATGTCCAGAATCTGCAAAGACAGTATTAGAGATCAACAAGATGTTTTAGACACATTAAATGGCCTGAAGGAGGTACATTTTCTTAGATGAGGATGAACATCTAAATGTCAGGCTTCTTTACCTTCACTGGAATTAAATCCGTTCAGTCTTGATGTAGTTGCTGATCAGAAGCTCCAAATGGTAGTCTTAAATGCCTCTGATAATAAAAGAATTATTAACTAATGTGTATCATCCAATATACAAAATCTTTCAAATTGGAGGGAACAATAAAAAGCAGTGCTAGGGATTTAGTATCCTCCCAGGTAGCATGGCAGGCTGGAGGGAGTGTAACTGCTAGAAATAACTAATAGCTACTACTGCATGAACCACTCTATACACAATTTTCTAATTTCCTTCCCTTACAAAACTAGTATGGCTGTTTTTTACAGTCCTGTTTTATGAATAAAAAAAGTTGGAGCTCAAAAAGGCGTAAGTGAGAAGGAAAGGAATTTAGCTGAATTATAAAACCCAATATCTGAGACAAAAATATGAAGGAACAAGCCTAGAACTCTGAAGTCAGGAAAACTGGGCTTTAAATATCTGATTCACCTGCCTAAATTAAGCCTCTATGTATTAAATTTCCTAATCTATAAAGCAAACAAGGTATTCTATTTCTTGTTTATGTCCCATAGCTGAGAAAACACTAGTCAATTATAAAGAACGCTTTTTTAAAGTGTATGCTGTTATTATGCTTGGGGAGAACTGTATAGGCCTCTGGCTATTATTTCTTGCCACCCAACACTGCATCCATGGATGTGGAAACTGTAAGAGAGCGGATGTTGATAGGAGGGATAATTTACTTCCGCAGGTCCCCTCTTAAGCACATTGGTTTCCATCTCTGATCACCCTCATTGCCTGGCCCAGCCATGTTCCCTGCCCTAGCAATCCCAAGAATATTGACCCTCCTGCTGACAAACCACTTCTTTGGAAGGATTGTTCCACACAAGTCCACATGGTCTTTCCTTTTATGACCAAGTGACAGGTTTCCTCTTATCTTTCAATGATGTTGGTGTTTTCAGTAAACATGTAATTAAAATACATCAGTGCCCAAGGACCTACGTGGAATAAAAGCTTGGTCACCAAGTGCTACCTCACAAGGACCTGAAATTCCTAACGGAAACAACCTTAACAGATACTTAAGAAGCTCCATCATTCACAGATTCATAACATTCAGCTATTGAAAGGAAAATAGTGATCACTTCAACTAAGTTATTTTGGGGTATGGCCTGAGTGCTAGGCATTTTACAAACACAGCCCCATTTAGCCCTTACAATAGCCTTGAAATACATGAAGTTTCCCTGCTAATGATCCTATTTTACAGATAAGAAAAACTGAAGCTTCGAGTGATTTAATAAGGGCCTTGAACCAGGTCTAATTGACCCCAAAGCCCCTGATTTTAGCCACTTCTTGACTCTGAGGCCCAGAGACGAAGTAACCAAGGTCTTATAGCTAGTTAGTGGCAAACTTGAAATTACACCTCAATTTTCTTTACACCATATGACAGTTATTCCTAAACAATTTATTTGAGTAGCCTATATTTTATAAAAGGTGCTTGAAAGAATTGTTGAATCTGTCATAGAAAAATGAACAGATGATTCAAGTCATAGCTGCTAAATCATAACACACTGGCTACCATGGACATCTGGGAAGGTTCTTATGAATTATATATCTATTTATACTTTTTTCCCAATAGCTAAGTGCTAAAATCATGACTTTCTATTGCTGAGGACAAAACAAACCATAAAATTCACAAATTAGTATTTATAAAAGATGTTTTATCCATTGTAAAATGCTGGTAATTTAAAAATATAAAAAAAGACCACATTTGTAGCACCGCAAGAGTCATGAGGAAGGGAGGTGGTTTAAGATCAGGCATAGTTTAGCCCTTATAAACATATAAATGCACCATGTTTATATGCGTCATCCAATTTAAACATCAAACTTCAACTCTATTTTTGGCAAAGTTGAAAATGAAGAATCCACTGAAGATATTACCATCCATAAGTAATAGATAACTTTCCATTTCTGGGCTTTTCCTTTTCTGTCTTTGTGATTACCCACAACAGTGGCTGTTATGGACAACCTTCCTCAGTGGACAAGTGACTGTTTAGCAAAATAAAACATGCACAGAATGAAATCTGATCTAATAAGATGAGTAATTGTTTTACTGACTTGCAATACTGATTTATTGGAGCAGAAGAAAGTACAAAAGGACCTTTTTTTTTTTTTAGTGTTTTTACCTCAGTTTCTATTCTCCCCTCTGTTTCTATTTTTCATCCAATTACCTGTTATTTTCTTTCCCTCCTTCTATCTCAGAGATAGAAGTAAAGTGTAAAATAATTTCAGTTGATGCATAAAACACATCATCACTAATATACAAAATATTCTCTCCTGAGGCTCCAACCAGGAACTTCAAAAGAATTTAAAGTCCTATTTCTTTGCACAGGTTATTGCTTTAGGAGGGTCACCATGAATTATATAAAAGGGTAACTTATCATGATTATCATCATCAACAAATATTTGCTAAGCACACAGTGTGCTTGGAATAGTACCAAAAGCAGTATATTTTTGAAGACTTTAAACAACACATCCCTTTTAAGTGAGCATTCCTCTTTGAATCTCAGTTCTCAATCCTAATAAATCTGAGAGATACATTAAACTATCTCTTATTTAAGTTTTTAATTGTGCCTTATAATATCTCATTTTTATGGATTTTTTTTATTTCAAGTTTTCTCCAATTCATTTTTTAGAACAAGCTCTCTTTTCTCATTTGATGCATAAAATGTCCTAACTGGTTGCATTTGATTTTAGATATCTATGTTGAGAGGGCTCAGATTTATTTAGGAATCTAAGCATTTTAAGACTATGAGTACTAAATATTTATAAAGATGATAATGTTCTCTTTCTTGACCTGGGTGCTGGTTACAAAGGTGTGTTTACTTTGTGATAATTCATCCAACTGCACACATATTGTTTCTGCATTTTTCTCTAAGTATATTTACCTCAATAAGTTTAAAAATAGGCATTCTTGAGGAATACTGACATCTCCTCCCTAAACACATGCAAGCCCACAATCAGAATAGCCTGAATATTTATTCTCCTCTTTCAGCCTTGATTTCTTACCCTATGGAGTTAATCTTCAATCCACCTGCTAAGAGCTTATTTTGGAATCCCAGACCTTAGGCCTCAGATATTCTTTCCCTAAGTGTTTCACTCCCAAATGGACTTTCTTTCCTAGACAAGGCCTGTGTTTTCTCTAATAGGTCCTGAACTTCCCTTAACGCCTCCCAAATGACATGGAAAGCATTTCTTTCCATGTTTTTTTTACAGCATGACCTCTAACCAGACTTGCTGCTGCCTCACAATGCCCCAGGTCCACTTTCATGAGGACAGTCTCGGTGACTTTCTCAGGTTCCCCTTCACAGAGGGTTCAGCAATTATAGCTATGGCTCCTAATTTCTCCCTATTTTTTCTCCGTTTTTCAGTGTATCTCTGTAACTTGTGTTTCCAGAAAATGAGCTACATCTTACCTTATCTCCATGTAAAGATACTGTGATTAGACATTCAGTCATTTCAATTTAAGAACCTTTCTTACATGGTTATCGTCAAGGTCAAGTAACATACTCTTAAAATTCTTAGTATCAGATTAGGCACATGGTAATCACTCATTAATAGTAGTTTGTTGTATTATTCGTAGCAGTATGCTTCCATATTAGATATTATCAGGCACTTTACATACTTTCCAAAAATAGTCTTATGTGAACCTCTAACACAATCTCAGGAGATCAATTTTGAGATCCTTTTTTAAATTAGAAAACATATTTCTATAGGGAGTCAGGTTCTTTTGTCGAGTTACTAGCCATTTAAACTGGCCATGGGAATGCCTTTCCTTCTAAATAACTACCTTCTTGCAGAATGTGAATCCTGCCAGACTGTGGCATGGCACTCAATAAGAAGCCACTAAATTCCAGTCAGGCACAAAGAGAATTCCAGAAGACATCTCAGACCTGGCCATTGCTCCAACAAGTTGATAGTGGGTAAGTTAACTTTTTTGCAAACTTGTCCAACATTTTGCTAGCAAGACTGAAGTGTTTACCAGCTTCAAGCACCCAATCTTTATCTACTCTTGTGTTTGTTGGCTTTAGCATCTCCTCCATCCTCCCAAACCAAGTATTATCATAGAAAACTGGGACAGTTTTCAGACTGAACTTCAGTTGACAGACTGAATTTTCTTCTCTCTTTTTTCTTTCAGTTTCAGTTTACAGACTGAACTTTCTTCTCTCTTGCAAGAACCCTCAGGTATGGATTCTAAATAGTCTCTCCTAAAAATTTCCAAGACTAACCCACTTGTTTCTGTTCTGTGGGTGTACTCTACCAAAGAAGATAGATACTAATTGATTCAGCCATTACAAGTATTAACCCACTGAGCCAGATCAATTGTTCATATTAAGAAATAATTAAGTTAACTGTTTCTATGTCTCTGATCTCCAGAAAAAGCATCTTCAAAACACTCTTTTTTGTAAGAAAGGGAGGTAACATAGCCAAATTTTACGAGCTACAGCCCAATTATTCATAGGCAATCCCAATGACTGTTCTTATGGAAAATAATTTATCTCTGATTACTCATTATTATCCAGCCTACTGATGACTTTCCTTGAAGAAGTTATTTATTCATCTGTTTGGCTCCAAGTTTTGGAGAATGCAACATATCTCTTTAAGTGGAGCTAACTTCTTTTTTATGGCTTTGTAGATGCTTAAACTGGAAAAGGCTAAAGCTTATTTTATGGGGGCCATCCTTTGTATCAATAATATTTACAAGTATGCTTGTTGTTAATTGTGACTACCTATTCAAGAATGTCTCCACCATTCAGAATGTGGGAAACATGCCAATGGGAAGCTCAGCTCAATGGCAGTTCCAGCTTTGGCCTTGGGCTGGACATCCACAGTATGACTCAAACTCCCTTCTTGTAACGCCTTATCTCTAGACACCATTCTCCATGAATCCCTTTCTCTATTCGTAATCACTTCTAATCCTCATGCTCTTGTGTCTGACCTTCCCTTCCCACAAAAATCCAGAAAGTATGCACTTCATAAACAAACAAATCCATTGACAAAGATAGATCTATTCAGGGCAGCTTTACCAAAATTCAGCTTTGAACTGGTATTTAACAAAATTCCAGCCAAAATGCTAATTTGTAACTTCAGCCAACTATTTTATTGAAACCAACTTAAAGCCAAATATTTTTTGAATGCCTACAAGGCTACAAAAATAGTAAATAATATTTGGCTCTGTTTCAAACTTTAGAGGCTTCAGAGTCTCAATCACAGAAAGAACAAGAAGACAAGGTAAAAGGAAACAGGCTTGAAAAAGGCAATTGCTTATTTAGTGACTCCCAGTCAGAAATCAAATAGAAGAAGTTCCTTGGGGAGGGTCCAAGTGCTTAGCACAACTGCCAGGAAAATGGGATATGGAAGAAAAGAACATTGAATGGGTTCTTATGTGTCTTCTTGGTCATCAACACTTTTTTGTTGGGTTTTCATAGATTTTTTTTTTCTGAGCTAATTTCCAAAAAGGGGAATTCGAAAGACAAGCAGATGTGACAAAATTAGTACAATTTCAGTACTAGTGTACACAGCATACAAGCACCTGAGATGTTTGAGAATTTACACCTGAAACCAAAAGAAAGATTAGATTTTTAAGCAGTTTGTCTCAGATGATTGAGCGCTCAAATCCACAAAACTAAATTATACCTATAGCTTACTTCAACTTATTTTTTTGAAGGTAGTAAAATACAATAAAACAAGACAGAACAATGCTAATCGAGACAATGCAGTGAAATTGGTACAGAACTTCAGAACAGGTTACCAGATAACAGTAATGGGTAACATAGTATATCTCATTATCTTCACAATAGTTGTTCTTTCAATCAGGTATAGCAAAATCAAACCAAATACAGAACGTCATAAAACTTATCAAAACAGAATATTGAATAGAGCAGAACAATTAATCAGAACAAGGCAAAACAGTGAAAACAATATTTGCCTTCAAAGAGAAGATAGAAGTTAATCCCCCTTATTTGCTGTATTGCATACTGCCATCCTCCCAAGAGATGCTCAGACCTCTGGCCCCAGGTCAGCATAATCAACCCAACAATACAAGCATTTGGTTGCTTTATGTGTCTTAGTTGCTACCAACACCGGTCGACCTCCGAACCATCCAGCTGCTAATGGGGTTGGGGGTGGAGGAGTGACGAGACATTTGATTCTCAGCCTGCGCGCCTGTAGGCTTATGGGAGAAGCTGACTTGTTCTCTTCCCAGCTCCCGCGAGGTTGCTTACTAGGGAGGAGGGTGTGTTGCTTGCTTGCTTAGCCCCCTAAGTTCCAACATCCTTACTTCAACTCTTGATGGCACAGGCTTGTGAAAAACACATAAAAATCACACAAATTCAGAAGTCCCTCAAACTAGACATTGAAACACTCATTGTTTTGTCTTATATCACAACATACCCCCATTGCTCAATAACAGAACTGCAACTCCAACAAGGTATGGAAGTCAGCCTGAAAAACTTCTAGATGGAGGATAATGAAGATGCAAGCACAAAAATAAAAATGGAATTCGGATAATTTTTCTAAAATCTAGACATTATCAAAATAATAGAAAAAGTAACCAGGGAACAGGGCAACAAAAATTAAAATAACATAAATGCAGAGTTTCTTGAAGATATATGTCCCAGATTCTGCACTAGACACTCACACATATCATAATCAGTTAACAATCTTATGTACAAGTATGATATTAACACAGAAACTAAGATTCCAAGAAATAAAATAATATGCTTCAAAACCCATAGCCAATAAGTGGTAGAACCAACAATTACATTCAGGTCCACCTCACTCCAAAGTTTATGTACTTCTAGACAGCCCATATTCAGTTGCATAGTCAAGTTAACAGCAGGAAGAATAATCCATGTTTTCAGAAAGTTTCCAAATATTTTTATCTTTGAATAAATAAAACCAATCTTCAGGGAAATATTAAAATGACTACTATGTGAACAAAGCCAATGACTAGATAGAAATTTCTTTACATCCAAATAAAAACACATAGAAAATCTCCAATAAAACTATGATCACGAAAGCATACATTTCAGTCCCTCCCAAGATATCTATAGAGGCATCTTATCATGAATTTGGTCAAATCTCCAGAATATTTGAACAGAATGTATAGATAGTGTTACTTTTTCATTCCACTCTGCTACTGGTTTTCAGTTTATCTGACCTATGAACTATCTGTCCATATTAGTAAGGCTTAGTTAATCAAAAACCACTTTGTATAAGCTGTTTCATTTTTCCTTTTTTTAAACACCCACATCAGTAACCCAGTATTGTAAGGAAAGCAGCAAAACATACCCATCTGCACTTGCTACCAGGGACTCTTCATCAACTGCTGTGAGCAGGACACCACCTATGGTTTGGATCAATCCTCAACTGTTTTATCTTCCTAATCAACAAACAATATACTCTCCATCTATATTCTCTTTTTTCTAGTGTTCTTCAGTAGAATTATCTCTTTATTCATGCCACTCTTTTGTCATCATTTTTCAGTGTAAAACTTTCTAGAGAAAAGAAAAATTCAAATATAAAGTTAAAAGAAAAAATCAAGCCATCGTCCATGTTGCTTTGAAGTTGGGTCTGATTCATGCTACTCAGTACAGAGAAAAGGCATGAGAAAAATAGGCTTTTACTTTTTGATTAGGATAAAATCTGATTATTTTGATTTTGAGGTCAAAAATAAATCTAAAACTATTAACTATAAACTAAAAACTTTAAGTATAAAATAAACACAAAACTATATTTAAGCCCCTCAGTGATCTCTATGATTATGCTTTCACTTGGGAGTTCATATGAAGAACACGATTACATCCACTTGTTCTGTCTAAATTGCTTTATGACTTTATATTTACCTATACTTTTTTCATGAAAAAACATTTTTCGAACTCATCAAATTATCACTATTCCAGTTCTGTCAGTTTCAGTTATTCAAGGATAAATTATGGACTAGAGTATAGAATTCTTTGATTGAACAAATATTTGATTTTGACAAATCTTATTGAACATTTATTAAGTATCAGATGCTACACTGAAAATTCTATAGCCAACAATAAAGATGAATAAGCTTGGTCCTTACATATAGAAGTTCACGGTTTAGTGAAAAAATATGCACTGATAAGCGTGAAAATATTGTGTATAACAAGTGTTGAATCAGAGAGTCTAAAAACTGAACGGGAAAAGGAGACTGGAGAGGAAAGGCAATATTAAACATTTTTCAATGTATATCCAACACATATGTTTACATGTGAGTATGTGTGTAGTAGAGAAAGAGGAAGCCATTTCAACTATGAGCAAGGGGCAATACAGATCATTAGTTTCTTATAACTTCACTTTGTTTTGGCTGGAGTCTATTATATAGAAGTGCTGGTCTAGTATGAAACCAAGGTAGAGGGGAAAGCAAGGGGAAATCCCCACCAAAGTACAAAGCCCAACCCCAAAATGGACCTGCTGAATCAAAATCTAGAAGCAATCCCAGGGATCTGTATTTGAGTAAGTTCTCAGATTTCTCATCCTCACTGAAACTGAGAAACCTTCTTGCATTGATCATCCCACTCACTGAAAGAGCTAAGGCCCATGGCCCAAAATCACAAGCAAAAGGGGAAGACATAAAGACTACCATTTCTAAAACATAGCGTGCCAGGCCTCCATCACCACACAGTGCACCGGGTGAGTATATATGGTCATTACTTTTTTCTCATATGTAATTGCTGGTTTTCTTCTCTGGGGAAGTTCTTTACAAATATATGACTTTAGTATTTCCAAATTATTTACAAAAGTTGTTTCAAAATGATTTTTGTTTGAGCCTTTAGTTTTACATTCATTCATACTTTCTTGATTGCTTCTTATTACATAAGGATTAAATAGAGTAGTTTTTTCTGAAGACAAAGATTGTACTTTATAACATACTATGGGAATACTGCATATGCCAGAAATTTGTGAAAATAAATCTCAATATAACCATGGGAGTAGCTTGTTACTGTCTCATCAAGAAAAATGAAGAAATATTCCTGAGATTTCAGTGTACGTTCTCAACTTGGTACACTCAGCGCTGCTACCTAAGGCACCTATGTGCCTCTGCTCACACAATTTTTCTTGTAGGTCTAATCTGGATGGCTGTGAGTTGGCTTAATCTCAGCTGGCAACTGTGAGATGTTCATATAATCCCTCACAGTGGTCTCTGAGGTTATGCTAAACAGAGCAATTTCCTTACCCTCACGGATTAAAAGATTTGAGTACTAAACTTCTATTTCATGACCAAGAAAAGGAAGAGTGATGGTGTCTGTGTCATGCTCAACTTTCTTAATACTAACAAAATCTTTTTCTAAAGAACTGTTGTACTAGAAAAGAAACTGGCCTTGGGAAGTAATTTGACGTTATTAGATTCACTTGCTACTTACGGTGCTCCTTAAGGGCTCCTTAGTTTTGAAAAAAATTACAGCTGAGAACTTTGGGTTTTTGAAGCTAAAATCTCAAAATATTTTCCCCATGAAAGTGCCTCCCACTGTTTTTGTGGATACCACTCCATCAAATTTCAAGCAGTTCAAAAGGGGATGATCTCCTGTCAGGTCAGGCCTTCCTCAAACTTCAACTCCCCAGGTTATCACTTTTCGTCAACTTTTCATTCCTTTTGTGAATATTTCATATTCAACAGTCCTAATTAATCTGAAAGTTTAGAATCAACTATATATCACTTCTCAGCCTTTTGGCTAAGATCAAGTGTAGAATCAACTGTATTTCAGGCTGAGGTTGTCATAAGACTTTGAGATACAGCTAACTCTAAATCTTGTTGACACTAGAAGTGTGTATAAACCTTGTTTTCTGCAAAAAGAATGAGAATGAAATTCATCAAGGCGAAAACTCAAGGCCATTTCTCTACTTCATTTACCAGGTAACTCCAAAGTCATAAAAGTCAAATTTATAATTAAATGTATAATTGCTTTATAATAAAATTATTAAAGATGATATTTTAAAGGTCTTAACTAGTATAGAACACTGTGAATGCCCTAGGAAATTGGTATGTCTCAGATTAAATTACATTTTGGTATCTAGGCAGACTCAAATGATCCATTAAGTTTTCTGGCAGAAATGAAAGTTAAGTAGAAGGAGGCTGGTGTGAGAACTGGTTACTCCCAGGTATATAGAACAAATACTGCACTACAAGCCAGAGCGTGGCTTGACTTTTGTAAGTTTAGTGCTTCTTGTTAACCCTCAGGGCTCTTTAGGGCTCTTAAACTTCTGAAACTGTCCATGTACTATCTATATCCTGCTATTAGTTGAAACAAACATTTTCTTTGAAATGTGAAAGAAAATTCCCAATTCTAACCCCTGGAGACAATTACTCCTGGAGACAATTTTCTAAAAAGAAAATAAAATGAATGTAATTCAACAGAGTAAGAAATATGTTTTCAATGTTGAGTACATGCTGTGTGAGAAGAACCATTGTCATTGGGCTGGGCCGTGCTGTCAGCACACAGCTGTTATCTCCAGGTCCTGGCAGTACTGTCTGCACATAGAACAATCCAAGGAGCTTTTGAAAATGCCAGTGTCAAGAGTTTCACAACAAATGAACTAAATCAGAGGGCCTGAAGGTACACTATGAGCATCATTACTTAAGAACTACCTAGGGGATTCTAACGTACAGTGAGAAGTAACAATTACTAGGTTTGAGCCCAAGGAGGAAGCTAGGGGTAAAGTAAGGAAAAAAAACCTAACAGGAAATAGGTTAGGCAGTGGTAGCGAAGTGGCCATGGAAGGATTCTGAGTTTTAATCTAAGTGACCTGAGAAGTAGTTAGGGAGTTTTCATTAGAGAAGTGGTATGGGCCGCTCATCAGTAGCATAGTTTGATCAAATAGGTTTTTCCCAGAAGCTAATCATTTATAAACCCTGAAGAAAACTGTTTATGGTAAATCTCAAATAACTTCCTTGTACTTTTCTTTAGAAACATTAGACCACAGCTTAAATGTGTTCCAACCAAAAGGAGCTAATATGAAGAAAGAAAGAAAGAAAGAAAGAAAGAAAGAAAGAGAGAGAGAGAGAGAGAGAGAGAGAGAGAGAGAGAGAGAAAGAAAGAAAGAAAGAAAGAAAGAAAGAAAGAAAGAAAGAAAGAGGCTCAAGAATCAGAAGACCAAGTTCCTTTTAGCAACCAATTATTGAGTCATTATTTTTTTAAAACTCACTTATCTTTTCACACATGTAAATTCCAATTTTTGGTTTCATTACTCAGAACAATAGTTATTTATGCCCAATAACTGACTTTTAAATTTTTAATTTAGTTTTTCATTTATTTTGTTGTTTCGCATTTCTTGGAACTGAAACCAGGGTTGCAAAGCATGCTAGTTGAGGGTTCCACCACTGAGCTACACTCTGCCTCCAAAAATCATATATGGATGATTGAACCCAGGGCTTTTGCACCTTTGCACTGAGTTCCATCCCCAGTCTTTTGAGACAGGGTGCTAAGTTGCCCAGGCTGGACTCAAACTTGCTCTCTTCCTGCCTTAGTCTCTCAGAGTACTGAGATTACAGGTGTGCACTACTGTCCTCTGAAAATACACAAACACATACACACACATAATAGATGCTCATATTAATGTCACAGAATATTAAATTTTATTTTTCCACTCTCATATATGTATCTAACATCCTTTTTAGTATCAGTCTTCCCTGTGACTCTCTCTAACCCCCCAACCTCCCATCCTCACCTCCTTTTTCTCTCTTCCCCTTTGTCTAATACAACCTAGTTTTTCTTAAGCTTAAAAATTCCACAGTTGCATCCCGGAAGTAATTATCATAAAAATGAACAAAGGGTTTGGCTTTTCTGATGATGAGATATTCAAAATATTGTTCCTAAAGCTGGGATTCATTTATGCCAGTCTCACTGAGGATAGAGTCCAACAGGGTTTTCAGCCTTTGAATAGTTGAGCTCCATCTTGCTCACTCCACAAGAATCTCTGAGGGACAAGTCTTCAGTGTTCTAGTTCAACTCCTTAATCACCAGTACCAATAGCAAGGCCTTCGTTAATCCCTTTCCCCCATACCAGGAAGACTTTGCAAGTTAAGGTGAAAGCAGTAAGCCTTTTAACCAGTACAAAAGTGAATAACTTACTGCCAGTCTGCAGGCATGGACTTTAGAAGTTTAATGAATCTGTGATCTAAGCTGTTGCTGTAATGCCAAAATATTTCTGCCCTGTGTAGATGGTATATTCTGTTCATCTTCCAGCCTGTGTATTCCTATCTGACCACAGATTCCCCATGCACCTAGATTCTACGCATTGCTCATGTAAGACATTACCCTAGGCCTGGACTTGCCTTTGCCATCAAGATCCATAGTGGCCATGTGCCTCCTGTAGCCACTGGCTATTTGGGGCCTCATACAAGAACATTCAAGGCTGCTCCTTTATGTACTTCCTAGACCCTGACTCAGTGTCCCAGCATATACTGCACGTTATCCTGGGGGCATAAACCTTGTACTAATATTCTCCAAGCATTCTTGGCTTCCTCCCTAGGTACAGGCATGTGGAACCTTAGATGTACCACCACCAGAGTGGCAGAAATCCAGAGATCAATGGTTTCTTCCTGATCTGGCTTTCCACACTACCTGAAGTTTCCCCAACTAAGTAAAGGGCTCCTCATAGGTCAATTCTCCTGCAAATCTCTTGGCTAAATCTTCTAAATGTTAGAAAACAAAATTTCTTTCTTTATTAACCCTGCCAGAAACCAAATTTGAGCTCATCTAGCTCATTCTTCACAGTATACTTGAAATCTAGACTTCTAAATAGCTTCACTCTCCTTTGGAAGTTGGAGCAGTATTTAATTCTTAGTCTCACAACAATGAATATCATGACCCAGAAAGAGTAAGGATGTAGAAGAAGCAAAGCTCAGTCAACATTCTTGACCAAAGAGAAACCCTATCTTCAAGTTCTGCTCTTCACAAAATACACCTGTTTCTCATTTTCCATTCAACAAGTACTTAATGCCAGTGAGTCACAGGCCTGTGTTGGAAAAGCACCCATGAACAAAACATCCCTGCCATCAGTTAAGGGAAGTGTTGATGGTTAAACTAATTGTAAATTTCACTTTTATAAATATAAATGGTTACCTAACACAACGAATGACAGGGAGGCCATATCTAGGCTGAGAATAGATAGCTGTTTGAAGGATGGACAAGAACCTGGGAGAAGGAAAGATCAACCCTAGGAATGGACAAGTGTGCACTGTTGCTTGTCATCTGGCATGGACATACTGGGAGGATCTTTCTGAAAATCTCAAGAAGTACTCTGGGAAGGATGAACTTTTGCTTTTTTTAGTTCTACTATAGACACCTAAATTACTGAGAGATGCCTTTCAACCTGTACAATCCTCCAAAAATTGCTCTAGACTCAGATCTGAATTTTTGCATTGTGTTCTAAAATGACCAGTCTCAGAGTTATCTTTTCTCACTAGCATTTTACACCATCTATAGGCATATTTTCTGTATTTCCAAAGTCAAATAATGATTAATTTACCTGAGAATGGCAGAGTGTCTATTCTATGATTGGGAATAAAAAACAAATAAAAACAGGAAGTTAAAAATATACTTCTAGGAGACCTATTATAATGTACAAAAAGCAACATTCCTGAGCTATAATAATTACTAGTATGTGGAATTTTGTAGATGATTAATAATGGTCATTGTCCCCCATCACATTTAGTTATCAAGGTCCTATTTAAAATCACCTATTCCCCTAGAGTCTCTGACAAGCTACCACAGTGGATCTCAGGTTGGAGTTCCTGGACCAAATCACCATGAAACTTGTCAAAATTGCCAGTTCTTGGGCCATATTCCATATTTTCCAATTCAACAACTCTAGATATAGATCACAACAATCTGCACTTTAATAAACCCTCTGAATAAGTCAGTTGTATACCTAGTTTTGAGAATCACTGGCCCAGAGGACATTTTCACCTACATCTTTGAATCCCTTTTCCCCCATACCAGGGGGGGAGCAGTTTATAATTAAAGATGGAGCAGTTTATAATTAAAGATGACATTCCCATTTTCTTCCATCCAAACTGCCATATCCTAATTCTCAGAGATTTAAAATCCTGATATAGTCTTATATTGCACACCCAGGAGGCCAAGAAAAGCCTAGCATTATGTCATGGGCTTCCATCTGGTTATTCTTGATAAAATGCACTTTTCAGAGAAAATCACACAGAGCATATTTGCATTGATCAAATCTTGAGGGGTCCTGGTCTTCACCACCTTTCATTTCCTAAATCATATTCCATTTCAGAGCACAAATGGCTCAATATCAATGATTTTCCAGCTACTGCTAGGGTGTTAATCCAATTCCTTAATCTGTCAACTGTAACTGCAAAATCTAAGAACTATACCTACATAGAGAGCATAGTAGCTATAGGAGGACACCATGATGAGCTCTCTGTCCTTGTCCTGGCATTCCTGCTTCACAAGTCTTTAAAGCTCCAAGACCATTATGCTTATAAATCCTTTGACTTTACTTAAATATTCTTATAAATCTTAGAGGAATGGCTGGCGAGTTGGGATTGCATGTTTTATCACACATAAGATTCTAGAGAAAATAAACTGGAAATTTTTATTTGTAGTACTTTACTCCATATTTTCAGCATTTATAAAATGAAAACATCATAAAATCTTAAGTCTCAGGCCTATCTGAAATCTATATAGATGAAGGCCATCTGGAAAGCAGGAAGTAGGCTCTTGGGTCTTCATTTCTGCAATCTCTACTTGCAGCTCTACTTCCATTCTACTTCCAAATTCCCTATTCAATTATTTCCTAAATTTTATGTCCAAAATTTTTTATACAAAACAACATTTCCATTGGACAGAATGGAGAATTTTCTAAGTATTGTTGGAGTCCTTCATTCATTCTATATTTGGGTAAATTCTATAGAACTTATTATAGTTTTAAAATGAAAGCTCCCCAAAAGCCAACTTTCAAAATTATCTTTAATAATTTTGGAATAATGTTTAATAATTTTAGGAAACAAGTTACATTCTTGCAGTTGTATGATTGGTCACTACATTCTTCTTTGTGTCATGTGCCTTCCAAATCTACTGTTTCTAATTCTAATCTTATCTTTTCAATGAATTATATTCTGGTAAGGTAAGAATAACAAGTAAACTTTTAGATGTGATGGGTATGCTTATTACCTTGATTTAGGTATTAATAATGCAAGTATACATATGTTCAAACAAAATTATAGAGGTTAATTTTGGTTGTTTTTTTATTTTACAAATTTTTTCAAGAAATGTAGGTTATTCTAATCAATAAATCTGAAATTGAATGATACATCAGAGTTATTTCAGTCAAATCCACTTTAGGATTTTAGTACTTCATAAATTATCATGGCAAAAAATTGAACGAGTAGCTTAGAGGCTATTTTTTTTTTAAAAAAAATACCTTTTCAAAAAGTACTTATCCATACTCATTTTTCATGAAATAAATGAATATGCTGAGTCTTATATAGATATATTTATAATATCTCTCTTAGTTAATTGTGGAAAATATTCATCAGTATAACTTTGGATTGCTTTATTACATAATATTATAAAGAGTTTCTTAACCTCAAATTTCACACAAAGGAACAATAAACAACAATTTGCTGTATTTGGAAATCAATGATATTTAATACATTCATTACACAGTTTTTGATGTCGCAGATACTGCATCAGGAACTGATTGGATAAGAATCGGTCACCATCAGTTCCTAATGCATTGCCTTCAGCATCTAAACAAGCACCAGTGCACACTTTAGGTCAGATTTGCTGCAGTGAGTTCATGGTCATCTGATAAAATAAATACTCTTAATTTACCCCAAAAAGAATTGTTTCTGCAAGCAAGATGATCCCAAGATGCTAAAACACCTCTCATTAGCCTATTGCTCTTGTGAACTTATCACTGAAACCAAAGATAATCTAGATCCATATTTATCCCTTAAAACACTGGTACCTTCTCTGCTAAATAAAACAAACAAAAAGTTTCTTATCATCTGTGTATCTTCAGAGAAAAATGAGCAGATGTTTTTCTATGTTTATCTTTACCTATTTATTTTAATTTAAGAGCTTATAGGGTTTAAATAGGTATTACTATTTAGGTAGAGATTACTTCTAACTAGTACCAGTAAAATACTATTTTTAAAATGCCGCAATTGCTTTGAAAAATAGCATGTGAGTTAAACTCTACTTTAGTTTAAATTCATTTGCATTTCCAGCATATTCTAGTGGGAGGATTAAGGTAGTTGGACCAGTTCACTTTATTACACTTACTATATCATTTTTAAAGGTTTACTGGACACCTAATAGCAATAACAATGAGCAAAAGAAAATCACAACTCTGATGGACCTTACATGCTACTTCAGTAAAGGGAAAAGACTAAACACTTAATTTCACTATGGAATCATGAATGGATAATTTCATTATGGAATCAGGAATGCATCAATCGCAAAACAAATATGGTTTAACATAGATTGTACATTATGGTGATACAATTAATTATACAGTTTTGTGGGTGCTTATGATATAACTATATTCTATACATATACCATATAAATTCTCATAGGCTGAGCTGAATATATACACTGAAGAGGGAAATATGTTCCCTGAGAGAGAACCTGTATAGGGTCTCCGAGTAATCTTTCCTGCAGCTAATGTAAAACATAAATTTAATGTTTATTAAATTTAAGTCCAATCTAACAATAAACCATATGACCCAGTTGCAGTAGAATATGGCATTAAAGAGAAATAAGCTGATGACCATAGTAATTTCTAAAATAATTCCCACTTTTATTCGTATCTGATAAAAAGTATTAAACAAAAATCAATTCATAATCTTAATAATACTTCTAGAAATCTCTTCTCTTGTTTCTTGTGTCACTGCAGTTACTCCTGAGTCTCTCAGTTTCAATTTTCAAACCCTTCCCAATTATAAAATCCCCAGACCATTTGCCTTATCTGTATTTTTCCCTCCTTCTTTCCTCCTAGTTCTCTCTCCCCTACAGAAATGGCCAAATTCACTGTGGCTCACCAGTCAGAGTACAGGCTTATGGAGGTCAGGTTATTGAGAGAATTTTAGCTCCAGTCTATTCCCACCTACTGGGTTCCCAAAACTATGCTTCAGTTTTTTTTTCCCCAATTCCAGAATATATAATTAGAATACACAAACTTGGCAGTTGACAAAATTTCCACACTGATATCCTGACCTACGCGTAGACCACATGCTGTCCCTGTGAGAAAAACCAAGCAAACAAACCAAGGAGAGAGCAGTGCCACCATTAGTCCTGAGGAGGATGCAGTGCAGGTATTACCCCTTAATTATATAGAAGGCTAGTTTATTTGTGTCTCTTGGATGACCTACTACTTCTAACCTCTGTAGGGTTAAGGACTTGGAAGAAGTAGAGGTGGTGATTCCTTCCACATCAGCATTCTACTCTCTTAATTAACCTACGCAGAAGACAGATGAACCTTGGCAAGTGACAGTGAATTGTCATAAACCTGATCAAATGATAACTCCAAATGGAGTTGCTGTACCAGATGTGGTTTCACTAGTTGAGCAAATTAACATAGTTCCTGATACCTGGTATGCAGCTATTAATCTGTCAAAGCTATTTTCTCAATATCTTTTGTAAGGGCCAATAGAATCAATTGCTTTTAGCTGTCAAGGCTGACCTCAGAGGTATGTCAATTCTTTAACCTTATGTCATAATTTAGTTCAAAAGAATCTTGATCACTTTTCCCTTCCACAAGATAGGACACTCAACTATTATACTGATGATATGATGCTGATTGGACCTAGTAGCAATAAATAGCAACTGCTGTGGACTTATTGATAAAATATTTTCAAGTCACTAGGTAAAAAATAAATACAATCATGAAGTTTCCAGGCATCCAGTATTGTGGGACACCTTAAAGGTGACATATGCCATTGTATCTGGTCCCTCCTACTAGCAAGAAAGAGGCACGATGCCTACTGGTATCTCTGGGCTTTGGGAGGCAACATATTCTTCTTCATCTGGCAATGGTACTCCATCCCATTTACTGGGTACCCTTTATGGACCAGTCTTGAAAGGCAGTAGGATAAGAAAGCCTTCCTATCCCACTGGGGAGAAATTTTGGCAGTATACATGTTATATCTTATGTTCCGAAGGAGATGTGAGATTGTATCAATTAATGACTATTGCTAATGGTTTGCCTATATGTTCAGAGACTTGGAAAAAATATAATTGAAAGATTTATGTCAAGAAAATTTGAAGAGGTATATGGGTAGATCTTGTTGGGAAAAAGGAGGAAGATATTTGTGTCCATGTGAATACATACAAAGGGTGACAGCCTAGGATTTTAGTAATCATGTGGATAAAATGACTCATTCTATAAATTATTGTCAGATTCTTTCTCCATCTACCCCTGTAATGCCCAATAGACTCATGAAAAGTTGGCCAAAAAGGCAGCAATGGAGGATATATACATATTAACTCACCAATATGGGTTTCTACCTAACAAGGTCAACCTAAGTATCACGACTCCTGAATTCCCAACCTATTAGAAGCATAGACCAACACTGACTCCCCAGAATGACACCATTCACAACAAGATGGTCCTATCTGGGGGCTATGAGAGAGCAACACCTGAAATTTGCTGCTTATGTCGTCTACTCTGTAATCTCATTTTGGTTATTGCTGCCACAGAAAATTGTGCTTCATGATGATTAGAAGTCTGAAATGGAAACAGAGCTTTCAGTGGATTGTGATAATCTCAGGATATTCCACCTCCATTTTAATACATAATGTACGGAGATTTGAAGATGTCTCAAACAAGACCACTGTTACTTGAGATTTCAAGTGCTTGATCTTCTAACATGGACAAACTCATGTCATCTGCCTTGTTCACAAATGGATCAGAGATCTATTCCCTCCTAGTGTGATCTTTTGTAGTTAAGAAATGATGCTCATACTTTTTAAAATTCTGAATTAGGTGATCATGCACAAGCTGGGAGAAAGCAGGCCTTCGCTCAGTCTCTTTCAATATCTCTGCTAATGTTTGAAATATGTCAAAAAATCTCTTATTCACTCATCATTCCCATAATTCCAGTTTGGCTTTGAATGTATCTATTTTATCTTCCAACTCAAACACAGTTGTTATTCTTCCCTAAGGTGACAGATTAAGTTCATTGATCAGGTGGAATATGTCACATGAGTAAGCAAGTTTTGCGACTCACTCTGTGTCACTGAAATGTGCTGCCAATGGTGACCATTTTTCTGGAAGAAATCTCTGGAATGGCTCTTGTAACTCAAAAACTCTACCTTTAGAAAACCATCCCACGTCTCCGTATAAGAGAAGACATATGTACTCTGTCTCTGTCTCCTCACAAATGTATATGTACAGACATGAGCTAAGGGCATATACTTTAATGTGGTTCATAATTTTAATCACATCTTGCAAACTTTCATTAAGTTCAGTTGACATTACCAGCTAACCAGTGTTTCTTTGTGAATGACTTAGTGTGTAGACTGACATTGAAGAGTGGCCTCTTTGACCTCAATAGTGAAACCCAAAAGCCATCCAGCCATGGCAGCTGCTCTGTCCATGCTTATACCAGCACAAAATGGCAAGTGCATAATGCAGAAAGGAGGAATGGATGAAAGTGATGCATAAAATAATGGATGAGTCATGCATAGGCTAAAATAAGCATCATATTCTTACTTAAAACATGCCACCAGATGAGGCTGTAAAATTGAAGTACCTTGATGCACTTAACATTATATAGCCTACAACCAGATGCAGCTTGTCACTTACCACTCAGTGGTATGATTTTGATAGGAGTCTGCAAACACTGATTTATTATGGTCTGTGTGTAGTCAAACCTGTCTGCTAGTGTTAAGCTTTATTTGCATCTGCTCCCCAGTGCTAGCATTACTCCGTCAGCTCCAAATCAGATCATGAGGCATTAGTTTTTCACAAAAAGCATACAACCTAGATCCCTCACGTGCAGTGTTCACGGTGGGAACTGCCCTTCTATGAGAATCTGATGCTTCCACTGTTCTGAGAGGAGACACAGCTCAGAAGGTAACAGAAGCAATGGGAGCAGCTGTAAAGACAGC
Organism: Hydrochoerus hydrochaeris; assembly: GCA_004027455.1. Lineage (NCBI taxonomy): Eukaryota > Metazoa > Chordata > Mammalia > Rodentia > Hydrochaeridae > Hydrochoerus > Hydrochoerus hydrochaeris. The sequence goes on from PVLA01014612.1 coordinate 24,208, forward strand.
TCACTGGTCTGCTGCTCACCTCCTACTGTGCAGCCCAATTGCTAACAGGCCATGGAGCAGCATTGAGATTGGAGACAATGTACCAGGCATTTCTTAATCCAATGAAGTTGGTAAACCAGCATCAATGATCACAAGTCAGAACATAGACTGTCACTATTACCAGCATAAACTATATAATCAGCTATAGAAGCAGGGTCCACAGAAATGCCTTATATCACAAAATTATAACTTGGATAGAAGTAGTTCTTTCTCAGTACAATCTGCTAACCCATCTCACCCAAGGTTTCAGGAGGAAAAAAAAACAATTCCTTAAGTGAAATTATGAGGTAAAGCAATAAGAGAGGCAGTTCCCACTTTATCTCCTCAAATATAAAAAGTACTGGAAAAGCCTAACAGGTAAACAGCCAGGCTTGCAAGGTTCCTTTTTGATTCCTTGCAAGAATGGCTTCTTATTTCTGACTCAGCTCAAATATCACTTCTTAAGCAGTTTCCTATGATCAGCTGTTGCCTGAAGTGACGTACCCTCCCACTGCTATAGTTACTGTCTTACTGCATTTTTTCTTCTTACCAGCATTTCGCATCCTCTGAAATTATTTTTCTTTTCATTCCCCATAAATCCTGTAATTTTGTCATTTTTCTTCAGTACCTAGAAACGTGTATTGTACCTGAAATTTCTCTGAAAATATTTCTGAATAGCATGGAGATTTGTGGCTTCCAAGAAGGTAATAACAGTGAGAACCACATGCCAAAATTCAATATGATACAGAAAATTGCTTCAGAACAGACAATCCTCTCACTAAAAGGAGAAACTCAAAAGCATAGTTCTAGGACATGAGCTTTCTCACACAGTTCCTACTGATTTATACTCACAATCTTAAAGTGATCACTTAAAGTGGTAGAGGACTTCAGAAGGAAAACATTTAAACTCAGCCCTCTGATACAAATATGGAGACAATAAAAAGATAGACTTTGGAGAGATAGAGAACTAGAAGTGAATGTGTCTACCCTGTTGTTGCCTCTCATTAAAAGAAGTAAGACAAAGTTTGTAGTTGAGGACTACGTTTTGAGGACTGTTAAAAAAAATCTTTGTGAAGTTTGTCAGAAAGACTATCTTCTTCTTTATCTTGCCACCACCTCACGAGACTTCTGGAAATACAGCTGTAAGATGGAAAGGCTGAAGGAACTTTATGAAGTGCTTTAGCATCCATGGCACAGAAGTGAAATTTGGTTATACTCAGTGAATAATTACCACCATTGAAAATGTACCACCCGAGGTGACTTTCATTTCTAGGGAATCAAGTGACAAACCACAATGTTGTAACTCGTTGCATATTTGACAAACAACCTCTAATCCTGCTGTGCTTATTTGGACCAGAGGCACAGAGTAGCCACGTCTGTTACCCATTACCCACTGAACTGGCCTTGAGAACAACTTGGAAATAGGGACAGTGGCCCATGTCATGGATAGCAAACCACCATCCACATGAATATCCTTGTCTATGAGTAATGGGCCCTCTGAAAATCCACATGGTATCTGAGTGCTGGATGGCACAGCTGAAAGTGCTGAGAGAGCTGAAAAATCACACACAGCCAAGCAAGTCCCTGCTGAATACACATCTAAGGAGCTTTGCATGTATTGTTTATTCCAGCAACTTTATGGAATAAATTGCGTACAACAAATTAGTTTCAGATGGTAGGATATGAATAACTGATGTGCAGTATAAAGGAAGGTGAACTCCTACTTTTCACCCAACTGCTTCCCTTCTCCGTCCTCTTACTCTCAGAACCCAGACTCAGTTCATTTTTCTTTTTTTTAGTTAGAGAAAAACAAAACAGAAAAAAGAGTAGAAATAATACAGAATTTTAAAAATATAACAGTAAGAAATGACTAGTCAAAAAAACAGTAAGAAATCACTAGTTGATAAATTACATATTGTTATCTTAGAAATAGTTGTTCAAGTTACAAAATCAAAGCCTAAAAAATGGACAATCAAAAAATGGCAGTACAAATGCAGTGGAGATAAGAATGTTAATAAGTGGTGAGGTTTAGAGATTTTGAAAAGCAACCCATGAGCACTGTTAACTCATTATATTGCTCTATGATTCTTGGTTGTCATATGCTAAATCATGGGTAAAACTGAACCCATCTTCCTTTGTTCCTTCATTATGCATGGCAATAAAAAAATTTCCTGACATTTTCTACCTATGCAAACATCCCATCATACATTCAGCTCAGCACACTTGAAGTTTCACTCCCTACCCACGGGGATAATCATTACTGTCTTGAAAGAGACATAAAGTCTTTCCTATTCCTTCCTAAAGCAAATTGTTTTTAGAATTTTTGTTTGTTTTTGATTTTCATTAGTGATTTTTTGGGGCAGAAGGGTCAGGAGTAGAGGGCCAAATCCAGGCCTCCAGCATGCTAGGCAAGTACTCAACCAACTGAGCTATAATTCTAACCCCATAGAATTATGTTTTTTTAACTTGACACAGTTGACTCTTTTTTAGTATGTAGTTCAATGAGTATTACTAAATATATAAAGCCACAAAGCCACCACTACAGTCAGATACAGAACAGTTACATCAACCCCAAACTGTGCGAAGCTATGACTTTTAGCGCCCCACCTGCTTTTAAGTATTGAAAAGCCACTGGTCTATTCTGTTCCATTGGTTTTATCATTTAAAGAATGTCCTACAACCTTTGTTAGATAGCTTTTCACTCAGCAAAATGCTTTTGAGATTTATCCAAGCTGCTGCACAATTCGGCAGTCTGTTCTGTTGCACTGTTGAGGCACGGTCTGTTACCCAGACCTACCAAAGACTGTTTGTCCTCTCATCCACTGCAGGAGATGGGAGCTACTTCCTTTTTTGTTAATTATGAATAAAGCCGTATCAACATGTGTACCACTTCTGTTGTGAATGTCAGTTTTCATTTCTCTGGGGTGAATACCTAGTGGAATTGCTGAACCATGTGGCCCATGTGTGTTTAACTTTGTAAGAGACAGCCTGACTACTTCCACAGCTGCTGCACATGCTGTCTTGTTTAAAAGAGAAATAAAAACTACTAAGAGTGACCTCTTGGCAGAACATTCACTTGCTTAGGTGATTCCAATAATAGTATTCACCATGATAAATGATAGTTGCTAAAATAAAGCCATTTGATTTCACTTTTTTCTTTTTACTTTTACAAGTTTCAATTAACTCTATAATATCTTAATATTTTAAAAACAAAATTAGGTATTGGAAAATTGTAGAAGCAACAAGCTTTGAAAAAAATCTACATATAAAAATTAGGAAATTTTATTGTTAAAGAAGAACCAGGAGAAAATTTTCACTACTGCCAGTTTAAGCAACTTAATCCAGTGTCATAAGCATTGTCCAATTTTCATTCATAAATAAATCTCACCTACCTTTCCTCCAAAAATGTCCACCTCAGGCTAATTACAGAAGAAAATGAGCCCCTAGCACCAATAAAAACATTTCCACAATTGTCACTATTTATTTGCTACTTTCATGAAAAACATACATGCAAGATACCACCCAGGAGACCACTGACCAGGATTTGAAAAAAAGCAATTTCTCCCAAAACTGAGCCACTCAAGATAGCTGATTCTCTTGGACATATTGAACCCAGGAAGTTTGATAATATTTTTGTTCTGATAATTATGTATGAGTCCAAAGATGAGGTGCAGAGATAGAAATTAATCTATAACAACTAAATTGAAAGGCAGTGACTTGAATTACCCCTCCATATATTTATCCCATGCACATATAGAGTTCTTAGTAAAGCCAATGTGAGGATAAACCTTGGAAAAAATTGGAAGAAAGGAGAGTGACAATTTTCCTTATCAGATAATAACGCTGATATTCCTTATTAGCCACCTCCTACTGTAGCTTTCAAATTCTGTTCTGAATGCTGCAGAGAGAGGGTCTCATTTTTCCTCTAATTTACAAGGTAGTTAAAGTGCTATAGACTAAATAGCTTAATCAACAAGGATTCATTTCTCACATTTGGAAGCTGCAAATCCTGAGATGAGGGTGCTCGCTGATGCCATTACTGATGAGGCCCCCTCTTTGGCTTGCACGTGATCTCATGTTCACCATCTTCACATAGTGTGTGGAGGGGGCTTGCATTGTTTCTTCTCATAAGGGCACTAATTCTTTATGACAGAACCCACCCCTAATTATTTCCCAAAAGCACCATCTCAAAATATTAACTAGAGGCTAGAATTTCTACATAAATTTGGGAAGAAAGACACAATTCAGTCCATAGTATTCACTACACAAAGAAATGATTTTTTAACAGTTTTAGGAATCAGCAGAGCTTTAACTTGAATTCTGGGTCATGTAACTTCACAGAAAAAAATATCTGTTTATTGACTGCCATTAAGTGCAAGGAACATCTATATAATATCGCTAACCTTCCCAGAAAACCATCCAAGGCTTTTCCTATTTTTCCCATTAATAGTTACAGAAACTCAGCCACAAATGGTTAAGTAACTCTTCATGACCTACCATCTGAACCTATTTTAACACTCATGATTTAACCTATAAATAAGTGAGATTCCCAAATCATCATCATCATCATTGTCACCTAGGAACTCACTATAAATGCAAATTCTTGGGTGAAATGGCAGGTAGACTAAGTCAAAACCTGTCATGGTGTCCATGGTCTATGTTTTGCCATACTTTGTAGGTGATTCTGACCAAGGCTAATGTTTGAGAAACATTCATTTACCCCATAATTTTTTTGAAATAACTAGTGTGTTCAAAGCTTGGCAACAAATGGTATATCCAAGATTCAAGTACATATCTGGTTCTAAGGCCTTTTTATATTATATATTGTCTTACCCTAACTTTAATCAGGGGAAAATGTTGGGGATGGAATGTGTTTTAAATGAAGTACAGTTAGAAAACACAGTTCTGAATACTGCTTTTCCACTAGAATGCTGATAATCCTCCTTTCACAATAATGTAAACAGGGAAATGTCAAAGGATGGTCCCTGCCGGAGTCCAGCTGCGGCAGGGCTAGGGTTTCCCAAAGGTGGTCAGGGAGTCGGCGATTGAGAGACAGAAAACACTGCACACCAGCCTGTGAGTGAATCTGAATCCGCCTTTATTTTTTAGAAGCTGGAATATATATTTGCCAACCCTGGCAACAACCCCCAGCCCCAAGCAGGAAACGCCCCAGGCCCAGGGCCAGGCAGGGACAATCCCAAACAATAGGTGTTAATTGACCTCAACTCCAAGCAGAAGGTGCCCCAGGTTCAGGGCAATAGGTATCAATTAAC
>PVLA01014613.1:0-29504 GCA_004027455.1 Hydrochoerus hydrochaeris
TCTACACTGTGTTCCAATGGATCTTGAGTCGCTATTCAAGCACAGCTTGTTAGAAGTCCTAACCTGGATTAGGGCAGTAACATGACATGGGAAGTAGCTAAAATTTGAATCCAAACGCATTAATCTCTACATTAGAGGAAAGATACCTGCCAACTCAGAGCAGTCCTGCAATGTTACAGGACTTGGTAAATTCTTCCCAGTCCTTTGTGTTTGTAATATAGAACAGCCATAGAGTATCTGCTATAAGAAACACTATTCAATAGCCCAGTATTTCAGCAAATCATAACAAAGGCCCATTGCTCATTTGCACAGAAGTTTGACTGAGAAAGAGATGTTATCTTTACTGTATCAAGCAGCAAGCAAGTGCTCTCTGCTCAGAAGTGGACACCATCTTAATCTTCCGAGGCTATTTGTTATGCAAGCATCCTGTAAGAAAAATAGACCAAAATCTGTTAATGACTTTGCTCATGACTCATGCAAAAATAGTAGAGCTCCATGCAAGACCATCTCCAGTGACTCAAGGGTCCTGGCTTCTCTCCTGAGGTATCAATAACTTCTTTCCAGTTCTTAGAACTTGCTTTATGCATCTGGAGGATGGGGAAAATCATAGAATATTAGGAGGAGGAAAGAGTTGCTAGTGGCCCAAGCTAGAGTTGGTATACCCACATAGTATTGGCCAGAACTCGATCCTCAAGTCAGTACTGTCCATGAGAGAAGTTAGAGTGCAGTGTGGCTGTGTGCCTAGAGGAAAGAGAAGAATGTGCTTTGGCAAGCCATTAGCAATTCTGAAATTCTGTTTAAATTCTAAGCTATACAAAATTAATTTAATTTTAATTAATTTCTAAGTTCCACAAAATTGTTCCAAAGGTTTCTGGAAATCTGTGAAGTAGGAGTATGGGGTAGTGTAGGGACAGGAAACAGAAAGAGAAGGGGAAGGACCATATTTCTGAGTCTGGAGTCAAATATTCATTTGACAAGCACACAAGATTTGAAAACTTACACCCATGGTTTTAAACCTGCCATTATGCTTTTCTCAGATACCAGACTATCCCAGACTAAAGGGTTTCCTGGAATGTAGGACTATGTTAGTCAGTTCTCTTATGCCATAACGAAACACATGAGGCTGGGTAACATAAAAAAGAGGTTCATTTGGCTACAGGTTTGGAAGTCTTAATCATGATGCCCAGATTTTCTGTCTTTAGTGGGAGTTTTCTGGCTATATCACAATACAGCGGATTACATCATGGTAGAAAGTACATGAGAGAGAGAGAGAGGTCACTTGGGAAACAGGAAGTTGAAGAAAGGGGAGGAATCCACACACAGAAACTAACTGGAGTTCTTTAAGCATTGTTAATCCCTTCCAAGGGCAGCATCCCAAGGACCTATTTACCTTTCGCTAAACCTCACCTCTTAAAGCTTTCACTATTTCTCCATACTGAGCTCTTTGGGAGACATACTCAGAACATGTCCACACCAGAACAGGAATTTTCAGTGTCAAAACTGAGATTATCTCAAGTAAATGGAGACAACTGTTTGCCCTCATTTTTATCTGTTTTCCCCAGCCTTGTAAAATCATGTCTCCTTTTGGAACTTTGTTTTCTCACTTTCTTCACTTAGAAAGTGAAGTGCAGTCATGTACTCCCTGTCTTATGAACATGTGGTGAAGCTTCATGAATAGGAAAATCTTTGTAAAGGGTCACAACCATGTGATCTGATCCATTTCAGAAGACAGGAAGGTTAAAAGTCAAACAAAGAGAACTGGAATCAATAAATTAAGAGCTCAAAATCTCTTATCTTTGAGCCAATGTGTCTCATATATGAGGAAACAGATGAGACTCCAGGAAGTGAAATTAACTCACCCAAAACCCTCAACCAAGTTTTGGCATAACTGGAACCCAAGCCTCTTTGCAGTAAGTTCAATGCCCCAGCCTCTCACTTTTTACTCTTCTATTCCTGACATCTGTAAGATCTTCATGGAACTTAATACATAATTCAATGGTGATGCTTCCTCACCTTCAAGTCACTGTATATGTCAAACTGACATTCTCCCAGCCCCCAGTCCTTCTATTTGCCAACTGCTACATAAACTGAGAACTTGGGATATGAAAATGTTGTCACTGTCATGAGTAATTATTTCCTTCAATAAACCCTAGCATTGTATTACAAAGCCCCAAAATATTGATATTCATCATGCTCAGAGTCAATGGGGAATAAAATGCTTTGCACAAATCGCAGTTTATAGTTTAGAAATTTAAAAATGAAGGCCAGCATTTCTGATTCAAGCCAGAAATGTAAACCTCTTATTCAGTCTGAGTTTGCCCAAGTTCTGACCTTTGCTGGGATATAAATATTATTTGCTCTTTTCTTCAGTCCAGAAATTCATTTCACTAAGTCATCCTAGCCATCCTGAAAGGCTACTTTAGCATAGCAGAATATATGATGTTAGACAGGGAACCTCCTTCAATGTGTTGTCCAAATGTTTACCTGCAATAAAACATCCACACACTTCATCATGGTCATGCCAGTGATTTCATCCTACATTGACAACCAAAAAGGAACTGACTATTTTTACCCCACACCTGGTGCTTCTTTTGAATTTCATGTCCTGGTAATGCTAGCACAGTCTACTTAGCTGTCTAGAAACCCAAGAAATATTCTAGATCCTTTCACTACCACCATCAACATTCAACCATTGAATGTCTCTTCAGCTCTGCTCCCCCATAGATCTCTGAAATACACAGTTACCACTACATACCCACCTCTACTGAAATAGTTCAATGCTTATCTTCTTTCACCCAAACTATTCTAATCACCCCTAATGGGCTCTCTGTCCTATCCTGCTCTCATCTCAAAAACACGCACAGCCTACTGTTCAAGCATCCTTTGACAATGTATTCAGCTGCTCTTTTTCTTTATTTTATATTTCTCCCCTTCCTCCCTGATTATCAGTATTACAGTACCTGCCTCCTATATGGGTCTCACATGTGGCCTTAAATAGGCATTGATTATGATTGAATAAGTAATGTTGCTTTGTGTGTAATGCACTTTAATGTGAATGTATAGTATCATGTAATTAACTTCATTTGGTTTCCCACTTCTGTCTCTCAGTTTTGTTGTATGGTCATCTTTCAATGCAGCTGCGTGCACATCTTATTTGTGGCTCTGGTTCCTGCATAGTATTCCCCGGATGAACTCATGACATTTATTTGTTCTTACCTTTTATGATGGGTACCCAAGTTGCCTTCCATCCTCACCTCTCTTTCCACAGATCTGGGCGGTGTTTCTTCTAGCATGCACACCTTACTGACCTTGAAAAGGTCTAGACCTAGAAATGTGTTAACTGGACCATGTGGTAGAGTCATGCTTAATTTTGCTTAATAATACAGACCATTTTCCAAAAGGATTTTGCCAATTTATGTTTCCACTTCTGCCAGGAGAACCCTGGGTTTCTCATATCCCATCACCACTTGGAGCTATTCACTCAGTAATATTTGTCATACAAATAGCTATAAACTGATACTGTGACGTTGTTCACAATGCCATTTCCCTGATTACTTGTGAGGGATTGTTTAGCCATTGGAACTTTCCCTTCTGTGAAAGAGTTGCTCAACTTTGCTTCACTTGTTACTCTGTTATTTTGGTTTTTAATTGATTTGTAAAGACTCTTTAAATATCATAGATATCAATTTGTTGATGTTATGTTGATGTTAGATATTGCACGTATATTTCCTCAGTCTATGATTTATCTATTAGCTTTATTAAAGGAATTCTTCACTAAGAAAAAAGTCTCCATTATAATGTCAAAGATATCAATTTTTGTTGTATATTTTGTCATAACCTCTTTTTCTCTCACCACTTACCCTTATCCCAGTCAGGAGTGTGGCATGGTCATGCACCTCAATGTCATCGTTGTCTTTATACAAGTAGTTAATACAATTGCTTATGCCCAACTCTGTAGATACAACTGGGAATGTGAAATTGGGACCAAGACCAAGTCAATCAATCACTTCCTTGGTAACTACACAATTTGGGAGCTGCTAATGACCATTTTCTGCTATGATAAAGCTGGTATGCAGGAGATATCCCTGAATACTCTGTTCTCTGGTTCCTAGGGCATAGCTCCTGCAGACAGCCTAGCATCTTCCTGACCTGCCTGTTATGGTTTAGATCTAAAATGTCCCCCGGAAGTCTCATGTGTTCAGAGGTGAGACGTTTGAAAAGTTATTGGATTATAAGAATGCTGTACTCATCACTGAATTAATCCATTGCTGAGTCCATAGATGTATGTGCTGTTAGGAGGTTGGGCTGGCGGGAGGTAGGTCACTGGAAATGTCACCTGGAAAGATAAATTCTTATTCCAAGTTGCTCCCTTGTTCCTCTCTCTGCTGTGGGTTGAGAAGCTTTCCCCTGCCATATTCCTTCCATCATGTTTCTGCCTTAGAACTAACCAACCATAGACCAAAATTCCTAAAACTGTAAACCAAGTAAATCTCTCCTCCTTTATGTTTCAGGTGTCACGTATTGTCTCTCAATGATAGAAAAGTTGACTAATACACTGTATTTCCCAACTAGCTTTCCAAAAGGTAGTATTTTGGCATATAAATACTGTCTTTATCTTTGCCTTATAAGGCCTTTACCAGGTGGGCTATTATTTACTTAATGCTTTTTTACATTGACTGGATAGATATATTTTCTTAATTTTTTATTTGAAGAGGAAGCTATATAATTTTATCTAAACATAAAATTAGTACCATCTGCTATAGCTAGAGGTAATAATGATACAAATATAATTAAAATAATATAAATTCTACTTAGGTAACTTCACATCCTCAAAGTAAATACAGTAGAAATATATTACGGAAAAGTATATCTAAAGGGAAACCTTCTCCTTAATGGAATCAAGATATACAAAAATTTAGAAAAAATAGCCTTTTTTTGGTGTGACCCATATTATTTCATACTCTTTCCTCAATCTTCTAAATGCACCTACTTGCCTCAATGGTATCTGTAAAATCTAGTGTTCTAATAGTACCTTCTTTTCTTCTTTTTATTTCCTCCTCCTTAACCTACTAATAAGTTTCTTATCAGAAAAAAACAAAAACGTCATAGCAAAATGAAATATCTTCATAGACCAAATAGACAGTGAAATGGCATCTTAATTTATCATTAAGAATGAACTAGATGAAAAATGGCATACATCATTTTCTTCTACATTTGATTGGTAAAATTCAGTCATATGATGCCCTCCTAGATGCAAAGGAATCTGGGAAATGTCATGTATGGGTCAAGATCTGCTTCCTTGCAACAACTGTACTCCATCAAAGGAATGCATGAGTCCTTTGTGGACCATATTTGCCACTCACTGTCACCAACAGCTAGCACAGGATTGGCGGAATATGGAAAGAAGATAGGAAGAAAGGAAAGAAGAATCGCAGACCAAGAGAAGGCTCCCTACACTTTTCCTTTAAGTGAGAAAAATTCTACTCATCCTTGAGTCGTTACTCTTTTAAATGAGTCTGAACTACTTCTCCCACAGATGTGCTGATAGAATAACTCAGTGAAAGCTTCAGTTTTACTAAACAGCCTCATTTTACTCCCAGAAACAGTATCAGACTACATCACAAATAGGTGATTCCTGAAAGGACTCTGGAAAACAGATTTTAAATGTGATTTACAGAAATAAATCACATCTCTGGCCTTCATTACACTATAAAGTCAAATTTCTCTAGGAACATATTTCTTAGTCATCATATTACAAATTCAAATAGAAGTATGTCCCAGACTTAAATGTCCATGTGGATATATAGTATTCAAACCAAATCACCAAATAAAATGCCTTGACACTAAGAAATACTTTGACTTTATATTACCTTCCTAAGGCTGCCAGAACAAAGTACTACAAACTGGATTGTTAAGCAACAGAAATGCATCACCTGTGAGTCCTAGAAGCCGGAAGTTCATGATCAAGACTTTGGCAGTATTGGTCCTTCTGTTAGTTGTGAGACTGCATTTTATGCCTCTTTCCTAGCTTCTCATAGTTGACTGTCATTCTTCGAAAGTCCTTGACTTTTATATATCATCTTAATCTGTATTTCCATATGGCATTTTCCCTAGTGTATGTTTGTCTTTCTGTCCAAACTTCTCCTTTTTATAAGGACCCAAATTATATTGGGTTAGGGTCACCCAATGTTCTTATCAACTTGAACTTAATTATAAAAATTATTTCCAAACAAGGCCATATTCTGGGAGGATATAATTCAACCCATAATGTTCATTGGCTTAAGATCAAAATGTTGAAGAACAAACAAAGTAAGGGAGCAAAATCCATGGCAGCAAAATCTCTGTGGAGACTTCAGGGTTTAGAGTTAAACAATAGGATGCAGTTTTGATTTTTCCAATCTTAGTCCCCAAGATTTAAAATAGCCACTGACTTCTAATTGGTGAGCTTTTAATCTGGTGAGATGACTAAAGTATGAGTGTTAGAGGTAGACTATCTTGGGGGGCAAATCTTGGCTCACACGGAGACAACTATGGGAGTTTGCAAAGCTATTTTAGCCTTTCTGGAACACTTTTTTCTTATCCATACTCTGGGAAGACATATACATCACAAGATGATCAAATGCTCAAGCATTTCAGGTAGTTTTTAAAGTAGACTTGTTTTAAACATCACTGGTCTTAAAAGTGTGTTGTAGACTGCTGTATGCCCATTACCTAAGTGTAACTAACACTTTGCTCTGCTTCTCATGTCTCATTTCTCTCCATCTGCTGTCTCTTCTATTCATATACTACTCCATCTTGATTTTCATTCATTTCTCAGTAAGTTTCAGACATCAGTACATGTCCTCTTAAACCTTCCAACCTACGAATCATTAACTAGTGTTTGACATTTTTTACAGTTCTTTGTTTGAGATGAAATGTAATGTAGAGAAATGCATAAATATTTAAGTACCTGAAGGTGGGTTTTGGCCACCAATAGCCCTGCAAAATGCAAACACCTATTCAGTTGCAAAACACTTGCATCACTCTACAAATTTTCCTTGTCCTCCTTTCCCAGTTAATCTCCACACCTAGTCAATTTCAGAAGCAGCCATTGTCCTGATTTCTAGCATTAGAGACTATCTGCCATTGGTTTGCCATTGCAAAACTCTGTAAATGGAATCAGAGACTAAGTACTCTTTGGCATAATGTTTCATCCAATATGATTTTGATATCCATCCATGTCATTGCAGATGTCAGTAACACATTCTTTCTATCGTTGATTATTATACAACTTTATGACTAATGTGTCACAGTTCTTTTACTCATTTTTCTTCAAAGTTTTTTTCCCAGTGTTTTGGTCATTATGTCAACTGCTACTGTAGTTCTTGCATTAGTTGTTGTTTTTTTGGTTGTTGTTGTTGTTTTGTTTTTTGTGCCTGGGATCAAACTCATGACCTCACGCTTACCAGAGCAGGCCCTTAGACCACTAAGCTAAACCCTGGACCTGCATTAGCCTTTATATAAACATGTTCTTTATATCTTGGAATTATAATTGCTGAGTCATAGGAGAGGTATACATTTAGTTGCATTTAAAAAAAAAAAGTTCCAGAAATTTTGTCAAAGTAGCAACATCATTCTATATTCCCACCAGCAATTTCTTTTTTTTTCTTTTTCTTTTCTTTAGAAAGAAAATAAAACAAAACAATAAAGCAGAACAAAACAGTGAGAACAATGTTGATTTCAAAAACAAGGCAGAAGGAAATCCTCCATAGTTGCTATATTACATATTGTTATCCTCTAAATAGATGCTCAGACTACCAGCTTTAGGCCTGCAAAGTCAATCAAACAATACAAGCATTGAATTGTTTTTGTACTTCAGTTGCTGTCAACTCAGACTGTGTTCCTCCAAACCAGCTTGTTGCTTACTTTGTTGGAGGGAGGCTCTTTTTGTCTCCAAGCCAAGTACTAGCTGGATCATGGGAGGGGTAGGTTGGCTTCTTGTTTCTTCTTCCAGCCTGCATGACTGACGCTGGCTCACAGGAGAGGGTTGGTTTCTTGGTTCTCCTCCCAGCCTGTGTGGCTGCTGCTGGCTCACAGGAAGACCAGTATGGCTTCCCAACAGCAATTTCTTAACATTTTGAAAAAGACACCACTCTGGTGCCCCAGAGCAAGACATACCAGAGAAAAAAATCCCAAACAGGATGATAAGTAGCTGGAAAGATTTCACAATATCCCAGAGAAGGATGACAGAGCTTGACATGTACCTACCCTATCAGAAAGACTTTTCTCACCTTTTATAAATATTTGAAATGCAGCATGGTTTTGTTTCTCTGTGTATTCTCTGAATAATCCCAAACTACAAAGATACCAGATAGGGGTTAGAACGAGAAGACTTATTTCTTAACTTGGATGGTAATATCTTCAAACAAAAAGGATGTACAGATGCGGGGTATTTTAATACCATGCCAATACTTCTATTCTTTTGTGAATTCTAATATTTTGGACTATTTAATACTAGAGGGGACTAGTGAGGTCTGAAAGGTGAGGTCATTTTGGTGTTTTTTCTCTATTCTTTTCTACCCTACATCAGCATCCTTGGCCACTGGCCTTTGTACCAGTTCCCTCTGCAGCATGGTTCTGAGAGTTGTCCCAGAAAGGTAAGTCTGAAACTGGGGTCTCCAGGTCTTTCAGACAAAATGCGATCCCCTTAGCACACTTTACTCAATCACTTTTTCCGCTGACACACTCTGTGAGCCTTTGAAGTGGGAGGACAGACTCTCAGAGGATGCACAAAGAGTGAGTTTGTTTTAGAAAATACATTCCTAGCTCTTAGGTTTCCAAGAGCATTTGCTTCTAAAATAGGCCCTCTGCTAAATTCCATGCGCTACCTGTTTTTCTTTCTCGCCTCGCCTGAGACAACCTCCCCTCTCTTGCTTAACCACAATAAGGCTGGCTTCTCATTCATCCTTGTTATTACCACAGGGGCTTTCCAAGAAGAGAAAGAGACCACCAGGCTGAAGGAAAGGGAAACAGCATACATGGCTTTTGAGGGGCTGTCACTGTAGCAGGCAAAACTATCTGTGGGAAAGACAGAAGCGAGATTCTTTCAGGCATCTCTGCTGACTGACTTCATTCTACCACATCCCTGTCTATCTAACATAGGATTCAGAACACAGATACTTGTCTCAGGGTCGAATTTATTTGAACTAAGTAATGTCAGGTGTTTTCTGACATTTTTATTTAATTAATGGTTTAAATAGATAGCCTTACCAGTTTGAGTACTTAGCAGACATTTTTAAAAATTGAAGGAGGTTTCTAGTGTTCTGTACCTGAGTAGGTAACTATGCTCTATACCAGTCTGTGACATATGACAATATAATTTTTTTAAAAAAATATGAAAATCCTCAACACATAGAAATCATCAAAATTTGAGGAGATGGAAAAGCTTATTACTCTGATTTGATCATTATACATTGTATACATGTATTGAATTATCATACTATACCCCATAAATGTGTATAAGTATTATATTCCCCCCCTAAATTAAAAGATGTAAAAATACAAGTTTCAAAGCACATATTTAAGTCACATATTTTAGGGACATATTCAGATACCATAAATAGTAAATTATATCTTTTACAAATGCTCAAACTTGTGATTGAAACAATGTACATATTATCTTAAAAATGTGTAAGGAGAAACATTTGTTTTAAATTATTGTTATTTTAAGGAAACTTCAAGTAAACATTTTTGAAGACTATTGCCTTATGGTAGCACCCGTTCCTCCACTAGCTTCTTGAGGCATCTCTTTCAAATAAATCTAGTGCTCTACTCAAAAGGAAATCTGAATTGAATTCTCTTCAACTCATTGCACTAGGGGAGAAAAGCAAGCTGCCCCTTTGCTTGTGGGAAAGGAAATTTATTTGAAAATATTTCAGTCAGCCACAATAAAGTCTGATAGATCAGGTGAAAGACAGGCGTATTAGGAAGCCAGAGTCCCATGGTGTTTTCAGCTGTGCGTATTTCCTAGCCCTGTGCTGAAAGGAGTTTTCTATCTAGAGCTGCAGGAAGATATTGCATGCTGATGTCTAGCCAAAAAGTGCTGCTCATTGCTTCTCAGTAATGCCGGGTCTGAACTTTCTTGTGGGGTTAGGGATGCCTTGCTCTTTCCAAAGAGGAGGAATCCGTAACAGCAGCCACATCTCTGCCTGCTTAGGAAGTGTGGCACAGAGTTTGGAAGTAAATTTGGGGTAGGATTCAGCCCAGATTCCATCTGTATTGCTGAGAAAAGGTCAAAGAACAACTAATTGAAAGCACCACTTCTCACACTGCAGAAAATACAATAATGATTTTAAAAGATTTTCCACTATTTTCATTCCAAATGCAATTAAATGTCAACTATCTTTGCTGTTTTAAAGCGCAAGTTTCTGACGCGTTTTTATCTGACTCTGATGATTACAAAATAGATTGAAAACTGGCAGAAAATATGTGAGGAAAGGGTTTCTTTTCCAGCTCATCTAGTCCCGGTGTAATTTAGCTCCTATTTTCCCCCCAGCTAGCTAGTTGGTAGTGGTTGTGGGTGTTACTGCGGGTGTGATGGTTGTTGTCACTGACTGTGGACTATTCTCCTCTTCAGTGCACTGTGAACCCTGGGACTACACCCATCATGTACTTCCTTCAATTTGATTGTCTCCGACTTTTTTGTTATCACTTGTCCTGTCTAAAGAGTATCAATTTTGAAGGGTCAGGACAAGATACTCCCCAGCAGCTCATTCAGGCAGCGTGGGCACTTATTGAATGATTGTGAGACATTTAAAACAACGAAAGAGCATCGCTTTGGGACTCTATGTGTCTGACAGGTGTCACTGTCATCTAGAAGGTGAGGCCGGCACTTTAGTTATACCTTTCTTCACAGTCCCTAGCAGGTACTCTGCACATCACCAAAGGCTAGTAAACACTGACTTGGATGGATTCATTTGCTTTTGTATGTATTTATTACAATACCTATACATAAAGCACTATCACATGCAGTTTATAGGAAGGGCATAATGTTTGGACACTACATTAGTTTACTAGTTTACTAGTTATCATATCAAACACTATAAATGGTGACTTAAAATTTAAGCCAGAAATGTATTGTTTCCACCCTGGTTGATAAAGTATAATATCAAGATGTTAGCAGGGTTGGTTTCTTCTGAGAGTTTTAAGGAGTAATCTGTTCCTTGCTTTTCCTCCAGCTTTCAGTATTTTCTTGGTGTCTTCAGTGTGTGTTGGTTTATAGAGCCATCACCTCATAGGCCTTCAGAAGACATTCACCTTGTGTCCTCATGAATGTGGCCAGTTTCCCTTTTTATAAGGACACCAGTGATGTTGGATCAGAGGCCACTTTAATGGCCTTATTTTAATTTGATCATCGCTGTAAAAACCTTACCTCCAAATAGGGTAATATTCTGAAGTTTTGGGGGATAGGAATTTACCACATCTTTTGTGCATTACACAATTCAGCTCCTGACATAGTTGGAAGGACCTACATCAAACCATGGCTCCATGAGTTTCTAGTAGTGTTACCATGGGCTCTAGAGCCTTTAATAGGTTATGTGAGTCAAAGTATGTTCTCTGCAAATAAACGTAAGAGAATATTCTTCTCCACTTCCAGAGCATCTTAGAGTCCCAAACAACATGTATGTATTTTCTCTAACAATCTTCACAATAACCCTGTAAAGCAAAGATTAATATCCTTGCTTCTGAAGTGCAGAAAAGGAGGTTCAGAGAAGAACAGGACAGCCAGAGTGCAGTGGACTGGGACTCAGAGGCAGGTCTGCCTGATTCCAAACCCAAGATTCTCTCACTGTTGCCAGCTCACTGACAGTTTCTTCTTTTTCTTTTTCAGGAACTCACTGGTCTGAATTGTGGTTTTTTTCAATGTTAATTGGACAATTTGCATAGAAGGGAATAAATTACCAACATGGAAAGATGTGTCTTCCTAATCAAATGTATTTACTCAAAGTTGAAGACAGGAAAACCCAGTCCAGTGGAGATGTCAGTCCTAAGGGAATGCAAGGGTAGGAGGCCTCCAAGCAGATGGTGGCAGCCTGCAGGGAAGGTGGAGGCAAATGAGTGAAGCATGCAGACTCCATGCTAGGGCACGGGGTATGTGCCCAAGCTCTGCAGCAGCAGAACAGGGCCAAACCTGGCACTCAGGCTCTCTGAAGCTCCATTTCTTCATCCATTAAATACAATAATAATATGACTCAGATTTGTACTTCTAGTAAGCAAATAGTTATATCATCTTTCACTTTAAGGGACACATGAAATGTAGGAAACTTTGGGTAGCTGTCTTAAGTCTGAGGTACCCAAAGGACAGCCAATGATAACCAGCAGGGAGAAGTGTTGGTGACTGTAACATTCAGGAAAAAGAAATGGGTGGTGGTAAATATTTAGAGGTTATTCACATATAAATTATTTTTCATTTATCAAATCACCATCCACTCCAGGAACCTACATGCAAATAGTGATAAAGATTGTGATAATTCTGTGACAAAGGAATGTACAGGATCTGGGATGTCTACAGTGCAAAATCCTACCTACATAGTTGGGAGGGATCAGGGAAAAAAATCATGAGACAGTGACACTTGATCATTGTTGGTGTCCAAATGGAAAACAGATTTTTTTATTTGTATATTTATCAAAGCAATTATTTCCACTGTAATATATAAAAACCAAAATTTCACTAAGAATGAAAAAGTCTATTTTTACTCAGGTAATATGAGTGTAAAAGGAGGCTGTGTTCCACAGGTAGACTCAGGGATGCAGGCTCCCTCTGTCTCACGGCTCCATCATTCCTGGAATCCTGAGAGTTTTTACTGCAGACATTGAAGGAAGAGAAAGCAGAGAGTCCCATTCCTTGAGTAAAAAGTCCCAACCCAAAAGTGATGCACATTACTTCCACTCATGTTCAAATGGTGATTGCTAGTGTATAAAATGCCTTAGAAGCTTTAGGCACGGTAGGATTGCCTCTGATCCCAGCTACTAAGAAGGCTGAAGTCGCAGAATTTCAAATTTAAGCCAAACCTGGATAAATTAGCAAGACTCTATCTCAAAACAGTATTTTTAAAAATAAAAAATAGGCTAGGTATGGTAGCACTTGCCTATAATCCCAACACTCTAGGATGCTCAGCCAGGAAGGTCACAAGTTCAATCTGAACCAGGGCAATTTAGTAGCTTAATGAGACCCTATCTGAGAATAAAAAATAAAAAGCTGGGAACATTAACTCAGTGTGAAGGCCCTAGGCTTAATTCTCAGTATTGTGAAAATTAAAACTAACTAACTGAATGAATAAAATAGCTCAGAAACAAGAAAGACCATGAAAGATAATTCCCTACCAGTCAAGGCCATCTTGGTGAAAACTCTGCATTGGAAAGGGATGGCGGAGCCTTCTAAGGAGGCAGCAATCTCAGTTGCTATCAGCATCAAATGGAATAGCAGAAGGAGGATAAGGAATAAAGTCAGAGAAGATGATTTGGCTGCAACAAAGCTCAGCTGAAAAGAGTGATGTGACTAATTTGCCAAATCTGCCATGGGTGAAGACAGAACAGTGAGAATGTGTGAGCCATTTACCTACAACCCCAGCACTACAGCTGTTGTTTACATCCATCCTTCAATGTGCAGCCCTTCCACACTGATGAATAGGTCCCCTATAGATGAGGCAGAGGTTTAGGGTTCAATGAATAAAATAAAAATAACATAAGGCACAGGATGTACAAGCAGTCCTACAGTAGGTCCTTCATAATACAGTGAAATTCAAAGGAAATAGAGTGCTTCTTTCCTTACTCCTCCATTGCCTGGGACAGCTGGAAATTACAAGGATTCTGGAGCAACCATGGAGACATCCATCAGCCTGAGAACATCTGGGGCATCCACGGAGCTCAGCTCAGCAGGTACTCACTGGTTCTTCAGCACATGTGAGACTCCACCTGGGAGCTCCCAGAAACACCTGTAGTAAGCTGGAAAGTGATACCTTCACAAAGAAGTCAGGACCCTGCACGGGCAGGTAAGGGTAGATGTGAATGACACATACAACATTACTGTTAATAAGATGTCATTATTGGTCTCAGTGGTAAGGTCTTTGTAAATCCAGTTATAATACCATGCATTATCTACCACCAAAAGTGTTAAGTTCAGAAAATAAAAGTTCCTTTATATATGAGTACACTCTCTAAAACACAGTGCTAGATGCCCCCAAAATTGTCTGTAGTAACATCCAAAATTCTAAATATCAAAACAATACACATATCTGAAGCAACTTTATATATATATATGCAAATATTGTAGATAAGATCATTTTTCCTAGTGTCAGTGAAAGAAATGATAAGCCAGCAAAAGGAATTCTACAAGGAATTCTATGGTTGCTCTTTGTTGTGCTTTGGAGCAAGTAAGTATATGCATACAAATGTGAGATGGCTAAATGGATGGAAGGACAGTGGATCGGCTGGATGATAGGTAGTAAATGATAGATAAGTAGATATGTAGCTAAGTAAATAGATAAACAGATCACACACATATATGAGAAAGAGAAGATGGATAGGATGACTTGATAAATGATAGGTAAGTAAACAGATAACAGAGAGATGGTATATATTCATAATTTTTAGCTCAGCCTAATCAGCTTGTAAACAAGGACATCTACATAACAATAAAATGAATCAGGGCTGCTTGGAGGCATGATCAATTTCAGGTCTGGGAAAGGGAAAATACATGATAAGCCTAGAGGATCTTGTGATGCAAATAGATAGATGATAGATAAGTCAGATAATAGCGATAGATAGATAGATAGATAGATAGATAGATAGATAGATAGATAGGAGTCAGCATAGACAGCTCCTAAGGACAAAAACCAAGACAATTTGAAGAACACGATAAGATAGTGTTGAATTATAACCCCCAAAATAGTAAAGATTCATGAGTTTATACTAATACAAAGAATGACTAGAAAAATAAAAAAAATGGGAAGAGGGACAATAAATGTAGAAGAGAGAGGGGGAAAGAAAATCACTATTAACTTGCCAGTGTCATAATTGCTGCAGGAAAAATCTGCTGATAAATGCTAGAATGAGCATGTGAAAATTTAAGGAGAAACAAGTTGTTTTAACTGCCCTCAGATTTTCCCTAATTATAAAGGGGTAAATGGTAACATTACAATAGAAAAGCCTGACAAAGATCACTTAAGCAAACATTAAGGTGAACATCACCCATAGTCAGCCCTTGACATGAAGCAATGCGATTCTTTACCCCAAATACGTATCTTCAGTGTAACATGGGAAAACATCAGACAAACCAAATTGAGGGTCACTACAAAATAGCTTACCAGTACTCTTCAAAAGTGGCCAGTTCATGAGAAACAAGGTAAAATCAAGGAAACTTCATGAATCAGAGACCTCAAGGAGACATTTAAATGCAGTGTGAAACCCAAACTATATCCTGGAAGTGAAAGAGAATTTTAGTGGAAAAACTGGCGAAATCTACAGAGAATGCTTTCTTGCTTGTTTCTTCCTTTCCTCTTTCTTTACAAATATCTGTGTAAAGTTTTATCAAAATTCTTTCAGGATATGTGATGAGAACTGGAGCAATAGTTTATCATCAAAAATAATATATCCGTGTCACTGAATTTAGCAACTAAAAACTGTTAGTAGACAACAGACATGGAGAACTGAAGAACCCTTTAACTTTGTGCACAGGTGCATGTGACAGATGGTGGAGGAGGAGCCAGGGCCTGGGACTGGGGACCTATGAGCTTCTTAAAGGCAGATAGAGAGTGATCAATTCATTCATTATAGACACTGCAAGGCTATTACTTATATTTTAACCCATGGAGACACTATATAGGGGCCGAGAGTAGAGTATAAATAATTCTAACCCGCAAATGAAGAAACTGGGACAGAGTAGGAATTTTATCCATAGCAGCTACAATGTCAAATGCCCGCTATAGCTAAATCTTTAAGCGTCTATCATAGAATCTTCACACAGTGATGGAGGAACAATTTTTATCCTTATTTTAAAGACAAGGAGGCTGATGTACAGAAAGACGAAGGGAGTTGGCCAAAGCCAGACCTAGGGGTAGCTGCCTTCCTTCCAGGGCACCTCCCCCTTCTACCTATTCCCCACTCCACACAAAGCCCAAACTCAGCACAGCATTCACTGTTGGAACATCAGGGCACTGAGAGATTCTAAGGGCATCTGAACATAATTCTCTTGGATGGGGACAGAGAAAGACAGAGATTAAGAAAGAGAAGAGATAGAGAGAGAGTAGAGAAGCCAAGGATATCCAGAGGGAGAGTGTGGCCATCTTTGAGAACAAATTTGACTAAATGAACACTGACTCTTATGTGCCCAGGGACAGATCATCTCTGACAAAAGGACAGAGTGGGATAAACACCTCATTGTACTAGAATGACTCTGATCTATGGGAAACAGCATTGATGTTGCCATGGAAACTAGCCCATCTCTTTGCAACTGTTCAGGAGTACTGTTCTTTAAATAAATGGCATTATATGCACCTTGGAAAAATTGCTTGGGATCTATTTCTTCTTTCATCTGACTCCCCAATTGGGCCATATCACTCTGTGGAAGTAGAGGGCAGATAAGTCAATCCATAGTAGTTCCCAGAAAAATATGTCTTCTCCTAAATGTCTTCTGATCTGACCGACTGCTGGAATCAGGCACCATGATGTACCCAGGTCACCATGATTGCTTCTTCTCAACAGGCATAAATTGTTCCTTCACTCGTTCTGCCCCCCTCCCACCTCTACCCCATCCTAGCTGGGCCCTAGAGGAGCAGATGCAGCTTCTTTACATGTTTCATCTTTGCATTGAGTACTGGTAAAGGGGAGCTATCCCACAGCCCCCATGAAGAGAAGCCCTGGAATTCCCTCCTTCACATCTTCATGACACACTTCCCATTTCTCTGTGAGGACAGCAGTATGATGTCTTTCCTTCCACCTTCATTCTTCCTGTCAAAATATGACCTGACCTACAAGGCCCAGTTCAAAGGCCAGTTCAGCCCCAGTAGGTGACCACACAAACATGCTCTCTCCTCTTAGAAGTTCCAGAGACAATCAGACCCTTGGCTCCAACCCACGTCCCACACAGCCTTGGTCCTGTATTATCTGGGAGCCTTTCAAGATCACCTCCCACTCATGGCAGAAAGATTAAAAAGTGTTCAAAAGTCACAAATGTAGTTTTTCTACTAACAAGGGTGCTGTTTTTATTATCATTCCCTGGCTATTGTGGCTCCCTTGTCAGCTAGAAGAAACTCTGCACAACTCTGCTTTCCAAAATTCAGAGGTGCTTTCTCCTCACTAAACTTGCTTTGGTTAAACTCTTGAATGACCTTCCATTCCTTGGATACCTATGCAAGGAGCTAGGCATCCTCCTTTATTCTGATATGAAAGTTATAATTCTGCCAGAAGCAGCACATGGCTTCAGGGTCACTTTGAAAACAGAAATAGCTTCACACATCTCCTTACCCTCCCATCCTTCTTTGCTTCTAGTAACTCTCCCATGGCCTGTTTTTCGCCGAGTAAAGATAGATTTGGTTTGTTTTTATAGAGTGAGAAATTTGCTTATGACAGAATGTTTGAACATGTATTAAGACTTTGCTTGACATGGTTTAACTGAACAGTACACTGGGTGTTTGTGTGTTAGCTATACGGATCAGTTGGCCTTTGTGATAGAAATGCCAGCCCAGATCCCTGCC
Organism: Hydrochoerus hydrochaeris; assembly: GCA_004027455.1. Classification (NCBI taxonomy): domain Eukaryota; kingdom Metazoa; phylum Chordata; class Mammalia; order Rodentia; family Hydrochaeridae; genus Hydrochoerus; species Hydrochoerus hydrochaeris. The sequence continues at coordinate 17,733 of PVLA01014613.1, forward strand.
TGGGCCTCTCCAGCGCGATTGACCTTACCATCTGCTGAAGACAGGCTGGGCATCTAAGTCCATATGGGTGTGCAGAAGGTTGTCTGATGCTTGGTGCTCACAGCCTGTGTGACCCCAAAGAGCAAGAGCTATCCTATCTTCTTTCTCCTCACTACCACCCATGCTTAGCTACACACCCCAGCACAGCAATCTACGTTCAGCCTTACTTAAAGTCAATCCATACCACTTCTGCAAATGGGCTGATAACTAAGATAGAGAAAATGGACACAAACCATGAACTTCAGAGCAAAACACGGACTATGTGTGCAACAGTGGTTATGACATTGGTACCAAACTGCATGGCTTAGAATCACAGCTTTGCCATTTACTAACCAAATGACCTTAGCTGCCTGCTTTGCTGCTCTGTGTCTCTATTTCTTTATCTAGGGATTGTAATGATGATGCTTATGGTGATGGTGTTGAAGATGGAAGTATTCATCTGGAATTTGTGGGTAGCTCTGTGAGCATAAAACACTTGACTACTTATTGCAGAACACAGGGTAGTTAGGTGTTTGCTCTTTTGGCATTGAGACTGACTTCTGGCCCAGAATAAGTGAGTTTACTTTTATGATAACTACAAATTGACTTTATGAAGGATTAACTATAACTTTGACAGCATTACTTGAGGTTCTACACTGAAGTTGTTGACAGAAGTAAAAGCACCACTCAAACCCAGGTTTAGATCCCAGATCTCCTGCTACAGCCCTAAAACAATTTCTTCATACCTCTGAGCCACAATCTCTTTACCTATTTAATGGGGGTCAATAACTCCCACATGTCCAGGTCATCCTATCCTTAAACTAATTATGAGGAGAGTCCCATTCACAATTTATTATCTTCCTTCACAGGCTGCTGGCTGGCCACCAGATGCATGCTATCAAAAGTAACACCAGATCCTCCTCTTGCCACTATTTTACATCCAGACTTCAGAGTAGCCTTTATGTGCTATGGCTTGAATGGGTTACCCAAAAAGCATCTACTAGAAGTTTAAACCCCAATACAACAGTGTTGTGAGGCAGGGCCTAATGAGAAGTGTTTAGGTCATGAGTTCTCCCCTCCATGTGAGTGGACGATATCCATTATAAGAGGGTTTGAAGCTGCCAGTCGGATTTCTTGCTCTCTCTCACCGACTCTTTGCCCTTCCGCCTTGAGATGATAATTCAAGAAGGCCCATCCTTTATACAGGATGCTGGCTCGGTGGTTGTACAATTCCCAGCCTCCAGAATTGTGAGAAACAAATTTCTTTTCTTCATAAGAAATGCAGGCTATATTCTGTTACCACATAAAACAGACTAAAGTTTTCTATTGCTGTATACCCCATGCCCAGCTCAGCCTGACCCTCAGGGGCTGACCAGCAGAGGCTCAGTGAATGAAGGGCAGTGGCTACAAGCCAGGTGGCCAGTTGCAACTCTTCATCCATGCTTAGGATCTCAGCATCATGTCAGGCCCCAGCTTCCTGAAGAAAAAGGTCCTCCATGTCACTCTGCCTCACAGGCCACTCTGTCCCCAAGGCTCATCCACCCATCAAGGCCCTTACCCCCAGCATCTCCCTGGTCATCTCACTGAGAAGATAAAGAAAGTTGCAAGGGAAGGTCAAGACTCTCAGACACATCTATCTTTATTTGTTTTCTGTCAGAAAATTTCAAGGATTACACCAAAAAATACTTCAGACTCTGCTACCTACTGACAAAAATACACCACGAAATTATAAAGCGTTCAGCAGTTTTGCTAGGGACAACTTGTTATTTTGCTTCAGATGACAAGTGAATTTATAGGTTACTCAAGGTGATGGGAGCATGGGGGAGGATAAAGGAAAAATCAGATGAGAGCGTTTGGTAGGATAGTTTGAGCTATACTAGTCTTATTTCCCAGCTGTTGTGTACAATGATTTCAGCAACATAGCAAGCCACGAAAAATCCCTTTTAAATGGCCTATTGGAGACTCATGGGGAAACAGTAACACATCTCACATCACCAATTCTCCTAGCCAGTTCTGGCTCTATTGGGCCTGGAGCCAAAACCCACACAGAATGGGCCTCCCTGAAACTGTGACAAAGGCATGGGCTGCCCTGTATGTTTCCATGGAGCAGGAGGCCTGGTCAATGCCGGATGGTGCCTCCTTGTCAGAAGCTTCTAGAACTTGATTGAGGAATTTGGACCAATATCCCGTCAGGACAATGCAGTGAATAAAAGTCACCTTTTCCAGTTTCTTCCAGAAATGAGTTGGGATTATTGCAGCCCCAATCTTCAAGTCTCTGTCTGGATACCGCTTAAGTTCCTGCTTGTAATCCAATTGTTACTAGTACTGTTAGCATTTTGGGAAAACACAAACAGATAAAAGTTTTTAAAATTATGTGCCTGTGCTTCTAATTTGGCCAAGGGTCATATCCCTGCCTTGTACCTTCTTTTTTCTTGCCACCGCCCCTCCCTTTTCTCCCTCTCTACCCTTGCTATCTCACCAACAAGGGTGATATCCAGGCATAGATCTAGAAAAACAAAACACCAAACAAAACCTGCCCACATCTCAGTGTCTGCTTAGGCAAAACACACTGCCGCCAGGTGAGCATTTAGAGCCCAGGCCTTGAGAGGTTGGCCTGGGGCATGTGAGCCTGCCCAAGCCCTAGCATGAACACCCAGCTAAAGTTTGTGCTCATCCTGCCAAATGTACCAGTGGTTAGTACATTTGACTCCAGGTGGTTTGCATCCTGGGTTTAGAAATGCCAAGATCAGTTCTTTTCTACAACTCAGTCATTCCCAGCCTCCAGTGCTCCTATCCTGCAGACTAGAGGCTCTGTCCCTGTCACTCGTATATCCCAAAGCTCACAGTGAAGTCACAAGTTCTTGTTTAAGAAGCCCAGAGTCTGCGTTCTTTACCGTTCTCCAACATCTTCCAGGTGGAGCCTATTTCATGCTTTCTATTTATTTCTTTGTATCTCTCCTTTTCTGTTTTTAAATTTTCCTAACAAAGAATAAGCAGTGGCTTTGAAAATATCTTACATGGGAACGATCAACACGAAACATGCCTTTGTACATGAGCCTGACTTAGGGACGAATCAACAATACCAAAGGACAAAAAGAAATATCGATTCAGACAACTCCAGTGCACGATATTTTCGGAGAGTGCCCCCCCCACCCTACCCTGCCCCGCCCCCACCCCCGTATCCCAGGAGTACAGTGTTGTCTTGTAACTCAAGCTTGGCTTAGCCAATGGGGAAGGCCCCTGCCCTAACACCACCACCCCCATTCTGGCTGGGGTAGGCCTCTAATGGCCCTGGGTCTTGGGCGGCTTAGGCTCATGGATGACAGCGGCTGCCGACAGCCACGGCCCGATGGCCCGGGCAGTGCTCTGCTTGGCCACACTGTAGTGGCTGATGACTGTGTAGAAACGGCTTCTGGAGTTGGGGTCCTGGGATGAGTAGTAAGCATCCAGGGAGGCCGGGATGCAGCGCTTGTGCTGGGGAAGAAATAGACAGAGTCAGGAGTAGTTTAGTGGGCAGCTTCCAACTCATCTTGAGACATATTATCCTACCAAGGAGCCCTAACTCAGTCAGGCTGTCACCTGCACTGGCAAGCAGTAACACCCCTCCTGGGCCTGGCTCAAAGCAGACAGTCCAACATCATCATCATCACCACTACTATCACCAGAGCTACCACTGAGAAGAAGCCAGAAGAAATGCACTTGGCCAGCCTTGTCTGCTTATTTAACATTTCCCTGTAGTAGCCATGATTGGTGCTTGCACCAGACCTCCTTATCTAGTCCCCACTCGGTTCTTGGTGCTGTAGCTCACAGGCCTCAGCTCTTTGTGTCCTTGACTCTATGCTTCCATCTCTTTTTTTATATCAAGTATCTTGGTTCTTATCAACTTTAATGCAGTCATGCATTTTCATTCTCCCATAACCTGTGTCCTACAAAAAAACACAAATATTCCTACTCATAATTAGAGTACTAAAAGAATTCTGATATTTCTCTACAGAAATCTGTGTCTTTAAAGTACAGACAACCCGGGATTTGATTGCTAACTTTTTACTTTACAATGACCTAAAACCATAGCTATATAACCATTTTGTTTTTCACCTTCAATGTACTATTCAATAAATTCCATAACAAATCCACGCTTTATTATAAAGTTAGCTGTGTATTGCATAATTTTACCCAAATATAGGGTAATGTAAGCGTTGTGAACACATTTAAGATAGACTGGGCTAAGCTATGGTTTTAGTAGGTTGGGTACATGTAAGTGCACTTTAACAGGATATTTTCAATTAATGATGGGTTTATCAGGCTACCCCACCATTGTAAGTAGAGGACCATCTGTACTTAAATCAAAAATGGAATTAGAATTTTCCATTTGCACCATGACTAACCTAAGCTATGATGTTTTGTGGGTTAGATATATTCGATGTGTTTTCAACTTATGATATTTCAGCTTACAATGGATTGATCATGTCATAACTCTATTACAATTTGAGGAGCATCAGAATTTTCCATGACAGTGTAAAGTCAAAATCCTGAATTCTATAGTCATTTGAAATTTATTTTCTTTGTAAACATATGTCCTCAATGTGATACAGAGCTAGCTTCTTCGTTTACTTTGTTTTTAATTTCTATGGCTTATTTTTCAAATATTTATTTATTTTTTCAATATGTCAACTATTCACAAGTTTCTAGAACAGACATATAACAAGGTCTACGCTGAGACACCTTGCTTCCATCTCTGTCCCCTGTTCCCTCCCTTCTTCCTGGGTAATCAATTTTACTGATTTTTAAATTTATCCCTTGAAAAATTTCTTTTATAAAAAAAATAAGCAAATATTTTTCACCTCCCCTTTCAGTCACATGAAGGTAGACCTTCTCTTCCTCTGTTTAACTACATCATCTTGGAGGATTTTCCATGTTTGTATCCCAAGGCATTCTTCACTTGCTTTCACAGATTGGTAGAATTCTAACTTGGGAGCTTCCTTTATTAAATTGTATTCAATGATAGTTGTTTCTAGTCTTTCAGAACTTGCTCATTAAGAGCACAGTCTTAGGGAATCATGTAACAGAACCAAAGGACATATGCTCCCAAGTTGAAATATCACCCGTTTGATCTTCCACTGTGGAATTCACTTAGCTGTGATGTCTCAGAAAACCTTAACTAAATGTTTTTAACATATGTTTTCTCATATGTAAAATGGGATACAATAAAACTTACTTTGCAGAATGGTTGTGTGGCCTGAGATAATGCTTATAAAAATGTCTAGCAAAGGGCCTGACATATAATACTTAGTAAATGCTATAATTATAAATATTAATATAGGAAAGAGGAAGGCAAATCTTTTGTAGGCAATAAGGGAATTTAGGGATGGAGGGAAATGGGAGGGAAAGGGAAAATAAAAGGATTAAAACGTGATATCTACATGTACTAACTCCTCATGGTGAATATAGTCATTATCCACCACAAATATGTACTAATAAAAAATAACTTTAAAAAGAGATCATCGGTCAGGGGTCCAGCTGCAAAACTAGAGGAGGAAAGCTCAGAAGCATCGCTCCTTCTGTTTACACTTCTTCAGGGCCAATGTGAGGGTTAGAAGCCAACCATTTACACAAAGACTAAGTCAAGGCTCGGAATCATGACAAGCAGAGGTTTCCAAAGACAGAAAAGCCAATGCCCAGTGAGGGTGAGGTCAAGTCACTACTGATAAGCAATTGGCAGCTGGACCACCTCCCAACCATTGGGAGAGGAACTCTATGGCCACTGAGTCTCTCATGAAAAATTTCTTCCCAAACCTGTTGCATTGTTGCTGTTTCATTTCTCTATTTTATGAAAAAATAGAAAGAATTTTCATAATCAAATAATAAAAGAATAGCCATAATTATTATACTACTTATCATTATGTTCAAAGTACTCATTACAAGATATAAACCAAAATTATTTCTTACTAAAAGCAAGAAAGAAATAGACAATAACATGAACAGTCTTTTCAGTGATCTAAGAGAATTTAAAATGGTCTGGGAGGAAGTTGCCATAGCCAAACTTGGGACACAAACAAAGACATGATGTTCTTTTAATATGGAGCTACGGTCAGGTGCCCCTTACCTTATAGACAAATCCCTCTGGGCAGCTGTGGTCATAGGTGAAGGCTTTGTAAACCACCAGGAACACAATGCAGGCAAGGAAGGCAAGGGCCAAGCTGACAAGGATGGTGACCTGGAGGGTGATAAAACCCAAAGTCATCAAGTTGCTTTTTCCCTTTTAAACAATGTCTTCCTTCCCATTCTACAATATCTATTGTACATGCTGGACCTTATTTACTCTCAGTTTCTCACACCAGGGAGAGAATACAATGTTTATTCATGTGAGTCTAATTTATTTCACTGACGAATATGGTCTCAAGTTGCATCCATTTACCTAAAAAAAAGTCACAAGCTGGTCCTTCTTTATGGCTGAGTAGTACTCCATTATATAAAAATATCACATCTTTTTAATCCATTCCTTGTTGATGAGAATTTGGGTTGTTTCCAAGATTTAGCACATACATCACTGTGGTACATTTTTATTCTTCTAGGAAGATATCCAGGACAACAGCTGGGTAAAATGGGACCTCTAATCCTAGTTTTTTGAGTAATCTCCACACTGATTTCCACAGTGGTTGCATCAGTGGAAAATGGTTTCTTTTTCCCCACACCCCTTCCAGCATTTGTTATTGGTCAATTTCTTGATGTTAGCCGTTCTTTCTGAGAAGAGATGAAATCTCAATATTGCATCTCTCAAATGATCAGCAATGCTGAACATTTTTTCATATATTTCTTTGCCATTTGTATTTCTTCATCTGAGAAGTATGCATTCATCTCAGATGCCCATTGTTTTATTAGGTTTTTTAATTTGGAGGTGGTCTGATTTTTTCAATTCTTTATATTTTCTAGGGAAAAGGAAAAAATGCAACTCAGTTATACTCTTAGTGTCTCTTAGTTCATTAAAAAGAGATGTTTGTGCTAATATTTGAAAGAGTTTCGCCCTAGAATAAATTACAAGACATTATGGTGGTAGAAGGCCAAATCGGAGATGTTTACCCTGAGGTCACTTCCTCCTCCCCCTGTTATAACTTCCTTTTTCCTTTCCCAGTGCAAGCAAAGAAAATTCCAATCAGCTCCTCGTGCATCATCAATGCCTGCCCTAAGCACCACCCCCAGTCAAAGGTTACATATACCCCATACCCCATACCCAGGGTAGAGGAAAAACCCAGACTGCTCCCAGTTACGGGCTCCTCTCCACGTCTATAGAATAAAAGCCACTTTTACTTTTATATTCTTCTGCTCTATTGCACCGAAAAACTCTAACAATATTGATTGAGAAATTTTTATTTCCTTAGTTTTTTCAAATCCATTTTATTTCAAAAAGAAAAAGAATTTCAAAATGCACCAATCAAGTGGCAATAGTACAAACATTGCTCACTGTCATCCCTAAAAGCACAAGACATCTGCATTCAATTGCCCAAAAATACCAGCACAAATCTTCAATGAACTCAGAGAAGTCAGTAGTATACCTATCTTAAATATATATATATATATATATATATATATATATATATATATATACACACACACACATACATACATACATACATACATACATATGTTGTTTCTTTCAGCTTCTTACACTAGAGTAGGACTGATTTATCTCACTTATGAGTATGGTCTCAAGTTACATTCATTTATCCACAAAAGTCTCCAGTTTATCATTCTTTATGGTTGAGTAGTACTCCATTGTATAAAAATACCACATGATTTATATCCATTCCTCTGTTGATGGGCATTTAGGTTGTTTACAAGATCTAGTTATTACAAATCATGCTGCTGTAAGCATGGGTATACCCATGTCTTGTACCCTGAGCAACTACTTTAAAGATAACACGTAAAATATAAATATTGTTATTCTTGTATTATTTTGTTAGGAAATTTTGTTTTACCTTTTTTCCATAAAATAAAAAATAAACAAATAAGTAAAGAATTGAAGCTCATCCAGCCTCAGTGCACCCACCTTTAGTTCATGTGTGCAGCCTTCAAAACCTACAGCTTGTAGGCAGTATGGTCACCGTATAATAGAAAGAGGAGAGGGTTAGGGAGCCAGTGGCTGGGCTCTGTATTGGCTTTATCACTCTGTCAGTGAGGCCAGTGAACCATCTGCAGTCTTTGGGTCTTATTTTCCCCATTTTACAGGATAATCTATGAAATTCTTTCCTGACCTGACAACATATGGTTTCTCCCCTTGTTTTGTTTTTCCAGTTAGCAATGTGTGTTAGTAGGGAGGGTAATTATCACACTATATCACTTCTTTTCTTCCTGCCTTCCATCACCACCACCCCACTCATCACCACTGACTCGAACCTCAGACATCAGCTGCTGATTTCTCCTCCAGTTGAACACTGAATATACACTTGAACACACTCCTCAGACCACTGTGCCCCTACTCCAGCCTTGCTCCACCTGCATTCTTCTGCATGGCAAGAAACATAGGCTCCACCTTTGGGTGTCTTTAGACCAAAAAGTTTGAAGTCATTCTTGACCCTCCTTCTTTCTCTCACTGTGTATCCAGCCAGCCTATCTGGAGAACCTATCATTTCTGCCTTCAAATGCATCTAGAATCTGGCCACTTCTTAGCACTTCAGTCATTCCCGGGAGGGCCCAAGCTATCTTCCTCTCTCAGCCACAGTATTAAAACAGTCTTTCACTGGCAGATTCTTCACCCTCTGGTCTCTTTGACACACAGCAACCAGAGAGATCTTTGGAAATCTAAGTGAAGACTCAAAAGCATGCAATAACCTTAAATTGCTGAGAGTAAAAACTTCATCTCCTGATCTTTAAAAATAAGCACAAGCACCTGCCTGGCAAGTGCGAGGTCATGAGTTCAATCCTCAGTTTTAAAAAAAAAAAGTTGTTTTTAAAAATAAAACACTAAAGTGGAAGCTCCACTAATATTTATCAGAAAGGAATAAACATCTAATATCAGAAGTACCTGCAGGTTTCTATTGGTCCCATCCCACCCTGATATTTGGGATAAGCAGAATTCTTATCTGTGTTATTTTTAAAAGCTGATTCTCCTTTGTGTCAGTCAACCTAGAAGTGTGACAGAATCCTTTTCACACAGAAAAGGTTCCTTTGAACTAAAAAGAAAAATAAAATAAAACTTGAGGAGCCACATCACATCTCCTTCCCAACCCAAGGCATGTTTATAAGGGTAGGAGAAGATAGGACTCTAGTATTCCAAGCAGATGCAATTCCTTGTTGTAAGCTTTAAATACTGGATGGGAGGAATTTGAAAAGGAAAGGTGGAAGATGGAAAAGGGAAGGAGAGTCAGTCTGTACCTTCTGGGCAGACACAGTCTACAACAAATTCCCACGTGTGTGGATATGAAGGCTTAGGACAGTTTTGAGATGTTGTTGATACAATGTGCTGCCCACACCCCCATCTGCTGTTACCCCAAGCCCTTTGTTGAAACCTGTTGCACACACAGCAGCCTCCTGCCAAGGATTGGGGTGACAATAGTGTAGGGTGAGATGATGATCAGACCAGTCACCCAGGCTGCTAAGATGTGGAGCTAAGATGGCTAAGTCCACGGACATTGAATCTGGACCAAGAGATGTCCTCAGGATACTTCACCCTTCTAGAAACCCCAGAGATCAAAATGTAGTAGTATAGGAAAATAATATAGTGGGACCACTTACCCACTGAGGACACAGGCACCCCAGAGCAACAGATGTTGGAATATAGATGCAAATAATCTAAAAAACGCCAACATTTTCCAGGAGTTAAAATACAGAAAGATCCCAAATTCCTATTGACTGATGAATGGACAGCCGAATTGTTGTATAGCCAGTCCTCCATAAACTATGGATTATATATCCACTGACTCAATCAAATACCTCTATGGATTCAATAAGTTGAGATCAAAAATAGATAAAAACATATAAATTAGAAAAAAATATAAACTGCTTCTGTACTGAATATAGGCAGACTTTTTCTCTCATTACTCCCTAATAATAGAGTAATACTTATAACATTTATATTATGGGTTATAAAGAATAGAGACGATTTAAAGTACATGGGAAGATTGCAAGATGGCCAACTGAGTGGCAGCACGATAAGAGAGCATCTCTGAGGAAAAATAAAAAATAAAAACAACTCAGACGCTGGAATCTGGCAACATGGAGAAAGCCAGACAAAAGGAAAGGAATTCTCACAACCCAGGAAGAAACTGAGGAAAAAGACAAAGAAAAAAAAAAGAAAGAAGAAAAAGAAGCACAAACAGAGGGCTGGAGCTGGGCAAGCCCCGATTACTGTACTGGCACGGCTTAAAGTCAGGTGACTCACAATTGAGCTGAGATCGTGGCCCTGCCGAGAGCGGGGGTTGCTGAGCTCCAGACCCTCAGCTGGAGGAGGCGCTGAGACAGGGAGTGGAAACAGCCAGTCAAGCTGCATGAACTTTGGTGAGTGATGGGAACTGGATTCCCCAAAACGGGAGGACTGACTGGGCAACGTTTTGGAGTTGGGCAGGGCCAGCTTGAATCAAAACTGGAGGTAGCATCCTCTGATGACTCCTAGTCCAAAGCAGATTGGTGGGATCTGCTTGGGCAGGGCCACACCCCTGGTTGAAACCCAATAGCCAGGGACGAGGCTTTTCTGGGCCAGTGGCATCCCCAGGGAACACACAAACTTGTTGAAGCATAAACTGGTTGACTGGCATAGGGGGAGGAGCCAGTTTTCAGCGTGCAACTCGCAGATCCACAGCGGCCTGGGGGGCGGTACTTCCCTAGCAAGTGCTCTGCAGAAAAAAAACTGTAAGCAATACGAAAGGCCCAGAGACTTCCACTACCCACCTGTCTGAAGGGGGCCAAAAACATAACAAGACAGAGAAAGAGCAAAAGTCCCCAACTGCGGAACCAGGGAAAGTGAGTCCAACAGAGGTAAATGCAGAGGAGGTTGAGAGCAGCAAACCTATAATGTCAGAAACAGCCTCATCGGAAATAAAGAAATACATCCGTGACCTCATCATCGAATTTAAATCTGAAATTCTAACTTAGGTGAAGCAAGATATAAGAAGATTAATAAAAGAAGTCCTGGGTAATCCTCAAGTAGATACAAATGAAAGAATAGAGGAACCCAGAGAAAAGAGAGAAGTCTTTGATGAAGAATATAAACATAAATCTAGACTATATGAAACAGAACCAAAGAGAATATCAGGAAATTAAAAACTCCATTGAAACCTGGCAAAACCTTTTAACAGAAACTAAAGACAAACTTTCAAAGCTTGAAGATAGATTTGCAAAGTACGATCGTGAAAGGAAGGATCTCTTAAAAATAACAAGGAACCAGGAAGCAACAATACAAAGGCTAGAAGATGACAAGAGGATTTATAACCTAAGAATAAAATATGTGAATGAAGATGCAGCAACAAATACAAATGAAATAAAAAGTCTATTCACAGAAATAATTAAGGAAAACTTCCCAAACATAGGTAACAGAAGTGAAGTTCAGATAAATGAGGTATATAAACTCCAGCCAGCTACAACCAAAACAGATCTATACCCAGACATATAATAATCAGGATCCCAGAAATCCATCACAAGAACAGAATATTAAAAGCGGTCAGAGAAAAGAAACAGATTACCTATAAAGGAAAACTCATCAAAATCACAGCAGACTTCTCAATGCAAACCATCAAATCAAGAAGAGCTTGGAGTGAAATATTC
>PVLA01014614.1:0-29506 GCA_004027455.1 Hydrochoerus hydrochaeris
ATGACATATAAATGTCATACATGTCATGAATGCCATACATATCATAAATGTCACATATGTCACTAATGTCATAGATGTCACAAATATCACATATGGCCCATCCGTTACTATTCTAGCCATCAATCTCTGCCTCATTTCTGCTTGCCTATTTTCTACCTCTGTGTTTCTAGTTTTCTCCTTTGTCCCACTGCCTGACATGAACATTGAAGCCTTTAAGCCACATTTCCTAAATTCCTGGTAATTTTTTTGTGTCTCTCAAGATTTTACTTCAGTAATCTCCATAGGATTGGGTTTTTGGTCACAAAATCCCCCAATTACTCTATGCCATGGAAGCATCTTGTATCTGATTAATTTCTACTGGCAGTTTTGCAGGGTACATAAATCACAGTTGGAGGTTATATTCCTTCAGGACATGGAATACTTCACTCAAAGCCCTTCTTGATCTCATGGTCTTTGTTGAGAAATCTGCCGTGATCTGGATGGGACTACATTTATAGGTCATCTCTTTATTTTCTCTGAGTGTTTTTAAAAAATCTCTTTTTATATTGAATTTTGGTATTTTATGTCATATATGTCATGTACATTATATATCTCATAAATCTCAAATATGTCATTATTATTCCATTTATGTCATAAATGTCACGTATATGTCATACGTGACATATATAATTCATACATCATATGCATCACACATAGATCATATACATGCCGTACATGTCATACATGTCATAAATGTCATATATGTAACAAATATCATACATGTCACATATGTCACAAAATCATAAATGTCAAAGAGGCCATAAATGTCACATATGTCATAAATGCCATTAATGTCACTCATGTCACATATGTTAGATATGACATATGTCATAAATGTCACAAATATATCACATATGTCACATGTGACACAAATAGCATGAAGTCACATATGTCACATATTTCATATCTATCACATATGCCATTTATGATGTATAAATGTCATATATGTCATAAATGCTGTATATATCATAAATGTCACATATGTCACAAATGCCATTAGTTTTCACAAATGTCATATATCTCACATCCATCACATTCTAGCCATCATTCTCTGCCTCATTTCTGCAATGTGATTTTCTGCCTTTATCTACTTTTTTCCTTTGTGCTACTGCCTGCCTCTCTCCTTGAGGCCTTACAGCCACGGTTCCTAAAATTGTAGTAATTGTTTTCTCTTGTTGAAATGTACTTCAGTACTCTCTATTATATTGGATTGGTGGTCACAAATTCTCCAGTTCCACTCTGCCATGGAAAAATCATGTATCTCTTTTAATTTCTAGTGACAGTTTTACAGGGAACATATATCCTGGCTGGATGATATATTCCTTCAAGTCTTGGAATACTTCACTTCAACCTCTTCTTGATCTGATGATCTGTGCTGAGAAGTCTGCTGTGAGCTGGAGGGGCTTACATAGATAGGCCTTCTCTATTGTGTACGATGGTTTTTAACTTACTATTTTTATACTAAATTTTGGTATGTGGATTATATAGATGTCTCATATGTCATATACATCTTATATGTCATAAATCTCATATATGTTATTAATATGTCCTACATGTCATAAATGCTATATATATGTCATAAATATGTCATATATGTGACATATATATCATATAAATGCCATACATGTTATAAATATCACTTATGTAATAAATGTCATACATGTCATATATGTCAATCAGGACACAAATGTAATAGAGGCCATATATGTCACCTATGTCATTAATGTCATAAATGTCACATAGGTCAGATATATTTCATAGTCCATTGGTCATAAATGTCATGTATATTGCATATGTCACATATGTCATGAATATCATAGTCACATTTGCCACATATGTCATATATATCACATGCTATTTATGACATATAAATGTCATATATGTCATAAATGACATATATATAACAAATGTCACATATTTCACACATGTCATAGTTGTCACAAATGTCACATGTCACATCTGTCAAAATTTTAGCCATTGTTCTCTGCCTCATTTCTGCTTTACTATATTCAGCCTTTGTTTGTCTTCATTTCTCATTTGTCCTACTGCCTGCCCCACTCATTGAGGCCTTTCTGGCATGGTTCCTAAAATCCCAGTAATTGTTTTCTCTCTCTCTAGATTGTACCTCATTATTCTGTTTAGGCTTGGATTGTTGGTTAAAATCCCCCCATTCCACTATGCCATGGAAGCATCTTGTATCTCCATTATTTTCTACTGACAGTTTTTCAGGGGACATAAATCACAACTGGAGGTTATATTCCTTCAGGACTTCAAATACTGCACTCCAAGTTTTCTTGATCAGATGGTCTTTCTTAAGAAGTCTGCTGTGATCTGGATGGGCTTACATTTATAGGTCTTCTCTTTATATTCTCTGATGGCATTTAACATGCTATCTATATACTGAAAATTGTGGTATGTGGATTATTTACATGTCATATATGTTATATACATCATATATGTCAAAATCCCATATATGTTATTAATATGTCCTACATGTCAAAAATGATATATATATATGTCATAAATATGTTATATCTGTCACATATGTAACAAATGCCATAAGTGTCATATATGTCACAAATTTCATAAATGTCATAGAGTCTAAATATGTCACATGTGTCATTAATGTCATAAATTTCACATATGTTAGATATGTTATATGTGCCCAAGGTCAAAAATGTCACATGTATCACACATGTCACATATGACACGAATATCATGAAGTCATATATGCAACATATGTCATATATATGACATATGCTATTTATGACACATAAATATCACTTATGTCACAAATGTCATAGATGTCACAAACGTCACATATTTCACATCCGTCACAACCCTAGCCTTCTTTTTCTGCCTCATTTCCAGTATGATATTTCAGAAAAGAGGCATTCCTGTCACGTTGTGTATTTACAAGGGAAGACTGCAGTCTATTGGCCACTGCCAGGCTGGACAAACCCCAGGAGGCCAAAATCCTCAGAAAAGGGGCAAGTGATTACAAGACAAAGTGCCCTGCTCAGTTGAATAGGGCATTCCTTAGAGGCCAAAGTTTGAGGAAATAGCAAGTACCCGGGAGGAATGTTACAAACAAATGATAGAAAATTCCCTTGAAGAGCTCAGAAAATGTGTTCCCTCCAGGCCAACGGATGAGATTGAATTGGGGAGAAGAGACAGTAGATCACAGGAAAAAGTCAAATTTGTAGACCCTGAGACATTGACTGTGGGTCACAGAAAGCACACAACATATTCTACAGTGTCAACACAGTCAAAATTTCCCTTCCCAAATAAGCACCTTCCCAAAAGACCATTGAGTGTAAAGATGAAACTTAAAAAATTGTTGGAAAAAGTTGTTTAGAGCAACATTTGAGGTGGATGAAAAGTGTCAGTACCTGTCAGACTTTCTGGTTTTCATGGGAGAAAATCTGTTCTCATGTATGATACCACCCAGTAGATTCCTATACTGTGGATTGAACTATCCATTATAGAAAGTGAAGGTGAACCTGTTTGTCTCTTCAAGAGAGAGCTAGAAAAACAGAAACCTTAGGAAAAAACTAAAACCACAAAGAGCAAAAAAAGAAAATGAAAATGTTACACTGGTTTCCTCCAATGTCATTGAATGACTATCTATTGAAGGTTTTAATGTTTAACTGTGTTGTCCCCAGACCATCTAGCTCAGGAATTCCCAAGCCAAAACTGGAATGACATGTGAAGTGATATTCTCATGTGTGGAGTTCTGACACCATAGAAAATATGTAATCTTGACTCCTGCCCCATTACCCAAAACGCCTATCTAAGGAGATGGATACAGAGGTTTTCTCATGCTTGTCTATTCAGTCCAATTCTGTCTTCTGTTAGTGTTTCCTTCATGATTTCATGATTTGTGTTTCCCTCCCCATGGTTTTACTTCATATATGTAACAACAACCATGAGATCTTTGATGAATAATGTGAGAATGCTGAAATTTTAGTTTCCTTTTCATAGTCCCAGGTATTTTGTTTATTTTTCCTTTTTTTTTACCTCAGACTGACTGGCTCTGTTTCTTTCCTGTAATTTTTCCTTTATGTTTCCTTCCCTTTCTAGTTGCTTTGCTCCATGATGAGGCCTGGTATAGAAATCAGAGTGTATTTTCACACATATTGCCTGGAAACATGTTGAAACAATGCTCATTGGAATATGAATGTTTTGAAGATGGCTGTCCCTGAAATTACACTTGAAATCCACTCTCGGATTGCAAATCCAATGTGCTTGTACAGGTTTTGTTGCTGCGAAATTCCACAACACAGCCCTTGGACTTCCTTTGAATGTTGCAAGCAACCACTCCATGAAGAATTTAGGGAAGAGGACTCAGACATAAGCATAGTGTTCAACTGGAAAGAAGAAACTCAGTGGAAAATCGTGGCAAAAATCAACTGCAACATCCTGAGATGTCTCATGTCCCACTGGCACTGCATCCAGGGGTAGATTTGCTGGCGTTTTTCATCAACTCATGAAAAAAACGTGCAAAAACTCAATCAAGAGAACTTTCAGAAAATATACTGTTTTACACAAAGCCTTTTCTAATCTTGCCCTAAAAGGACCTGCCTACTAGCTATGCCTCCATGACAACGTGCAGCATTGCGATCCAGGTCCCTTACAGCACAGGTGGTGATACATTCTGGTCTCCAGCTCACAATGCTGCTCAAGCAATCACAGCCAAGGTTGGTTGCCTGGCAATCTTAAGCCTCTTTATTGCTGTAACTAGATGGGACACAGCTCTTCAGCACGCCAGCATGTTTCCAAAAAGTCAGCCACTCCACTAATGCTGTATTTTCCCTTCCCTTGCTAGTTTTGTTCATGACTTTTTTTGCATTTCCTCATCATAACATGTGCTCACACAATGTGAGTTTAACAAAAATTACTGGAGAGCATCTTTTTCTTCCTGTGTTCTAAGGGGAACAAACATCACTCAGACAGAGGATGGAATTTTGGAAACACATGGAGGGAACAAATTTCAAGAGAGGGAAATGTCACAATGTATTAGAGAATGCTTGCTTTCTAAGCCTGCCATCTCTAAACACATTCAGTCCAGGGATCTTGCAGACATGTTGAGATCAGTTTTAACTGGAGAGCAGGATTCACAGAATTACTGCCTACAAAATGAGAACTCCTGCAAGGCATGAATGTTGGGTGTACCTGCCTCAGGTTGCCTGCTTCCACTTGGCTTACATGTGTCAGAAACCAATTTAGAGGAGGTCAACAGCTTTAGCAACACTGAAATGAGGAATTAGACATGAGCTCCTGTCTCAGTATAGAACAGAACAACATACTACAGACACAATGATCAGGACATTTTCCCAAAACCCAGCTATAACCTACTGCATGAGAACAACATAGAAATAGCATACATAACTTTCAGTGGTTCAGAGAACAACCGATACTTTTCTTGAATAAATTCTTTCTCTCCAAATCTAATGTAAAATCCCATCTCCCTAGGCCTAAATAATCTTAGCAAACTTGTTAAATGATACATGTGACTATTAGTGGAATGTGTGGGAAGGCTTTCACACTATGCCCTTTTCTTTCTCTAATACACCTTGATAGGCACCCTCCATGAAACTTGGGAGAAGATACAAGGCCCAGATATGAAGAAGTGGTCTTACTTGCCTAAAGTGTGTCATCAGGTGCTTACAGTTCAGAGGCACAAATCCCAAGGAAACCTGGTTTGGGTGGAAAAGATGAAGAATGAGTGAAATGGTTGGAGCATTTTGGCTCATGCAAGTGAAGAAATTGGACATCATAGGCTCATAGTGTCAGTCCCTGGGTGGCAGTTTGAGGCCTCAGTAAATGTGTCCATTTTAGCAAAGTTGACACTGGCCAGCTGGGAAATTGTTTGCTCTGAGTTGCAGTCAGCTGTAATTTCCATTTTCATTTTTAGATGGGGTCAGAAAATATGACACCATATTTCAGTGTTTAAAGAGTCTTAGCTACCATGTAGGTGATCTCAAAAAGAGTTTAGAGGCCAAGAATTCAGGAAGAAATCTTGAAGGTTGAAGCCAACTGAAATGAACATTAGAGTTTCCAGTTTATATCCTTTGGGAAAATTTTCTTTAATATTTTGCATAAATATCTGTTTCTTTTGGAAGTCAGCCTACAAGTGGCATAGGGGAAATTGCCCCTTTCCTCACACTGATTGAAATGCCACTGTTTGTCAGTTGGATTCCCTAAAGGATTGGAACACTCAGAAGTGACAGAGCAACACATTCTCACTGGTTGAATTTCAGAAGAGGCATTGCTGTCATGTTGTGTTATTACAAGGGAAAACTGCAGTCTATTGACCACTGCCAGGCTGGACAAATGCCAGGTGGCCTAAATCCTCAGAAAAGGGCCAAGTGACTAGAAGCCAACGTCCCCTGCTCAGTTAGTTGAATAGGGCATTCCGCAGAGGCCAAAGTTTGAGGAAATAGCAAGTACCTGGGAGGAATGTTACAAACAAATGATAACAAATTCTTTTGAAGAGCTCAGAAAATGTGTTCCCTCCAGGCCATCTGATGGGATTGGATTGGGGAGAGAAGACAGCAGATCACAGGAAAAATTCAACTTTGTAGGCCCTGAGATATTGACTGTGGATCACAGAAGGCACACAACATATTCTACAGTGTCAACACAGTCAAAATTTCCTTTCCCATGTAAGCAACTTCCCAAAAGACCATTGAGTAGAAAGATGAAACATTCAAAATGTTGGCCAAAGGTGTTTAGAGCAATATTTGGGGTGGATGAAAAGTGTCAGTACCTGTCAGACTTTATGATTTTCATGGGAGAAAAATCTGTTCTCATGTATGATACCCCACAGTTGATTCCTATACTGTGGTTTGAGTAGTCCATTATAGAATGTGAAGGTGAACTTGTTTGTCTCACCAAGAGAGAGCTAGAAAAACAGAAACCTTAGGAAAAAACAAAAAACCCACAAAGAGCCTAAAAGAAAATGAAAATGTTACACTGGTTTCCTCAAATGTTATTGAATGACTATCTATTGAGGTATTTAAGACTGAACTCTGTAGGCTCTAGCCCACCTATCTCAGGAATTCCCAAGCCAAATTTGGAATGACATGTGATGTGATAATCTCATGTGTGGAGGTCTGACACCATAGAAAATTTGTAATCCAGACCCCTGCCCCATTCCTCAAAATTCCTATCTAAGGAGATGGATACAGAGTTTCTTTGGGCTTGTCTATTCGGTTATATTTTGTCTTTTGTTAGGGTTCCCTGCATGATTTCCTGCTTTGTGTTTCCCTCCACATGGTGTTAGTTCACATATGTGACAAAATTTGTATGTTATGCCTTTGATAAATGCAACACTGGAAACAAATGTCATGTGTATCCCATATATTGGAAAGGACACAGATGTCATCTTCACCATGTTTCCCATGTACATCAATGCCATAAATGTCACATAGGTCAGATGTTTGACATATGCCTTAGGGGACAATTTTCACCTAAATTGCATATATCACATATTTCATGAATATCAGAGTGTCACATATGCCACAAAATTCATATATATCAAATATGCAATTTATGATATATAATTGTCACATATGTCATACATGCCATATATATCATACATGTCACTTGTGGCACAAACTTCATAGATGTCACATATATCACATCCGTCACAATCCTAGCCTGCATTGTTTTCTCATTTCCGCCATGCTGTTTTCTGCCTCTGTTTGCTACTGTTCTCCTTTGTCCTACTGTGTGCCCTGCTCATTGAGTCATTTCTGCCACAGTTTTTAAAACTCCAGTAATTCATTTCTCTCTACCTTGAAGATAATTCAGCACTCTATGTAAGGTTTGATTTGGTGATCACAAATTCCCCCAGTTCCAATCGGCCATGGAAATATCTTGCAATTTCTCTGAAGGTTGACGTTATCTCCTTATATTTAAGTTTCTTATCTGGATAATTTATATGTCATCCAGATCACATATAGCACAAAAGTGATATATCTCATATATGCCATAGCAGTCATACATGCCACAATTGTTATACATATGGCATATGTGACACGTATGATATTTTTATGTCATGAATATGCCATACCTATCTTATATATAGCATACAAATGCCATACATGTCATACATGTCACATATGAAACAAATGCAATCAATATCATATAGGTTACTTATGTCAGAAACATCAGAAATGTCATAGAAGCCATATATGCCACACATGTCATAAATGTCATAAACGTCAAGTTTGTCACTTATATTGCATATGTCATATGTCATAAATATCAACAATGTCACCCATATCTTTGCAGTCACTTATGCCACATAGGTTCAATACATCACATAGGCCATTTATGACATGTGAATGAGTCATATGTCAAAAATATCATAGATGTCACATGTATGACGAAGTGCCCATCTGTTCCAAATCTACCCAGCTTTCTCTGCCTCCTTTACACTTTCCTATTCTCTGCCTTTGTGTGTCTAGTTTTCTCTTTTGTCCTGCTGCCTGCCAGGGACATTGAGAACTTTATGGCAATGGTTCCTAAAATCTTGGCAATTTCTTTCTCTCTCTCTAGAGAGTATTTCTGTACTCATTGTAGGGATGGATTTGAAGTCACAGATTCCCCTATTTTCAGTCTGACATGGAACCATCTTGTATCTGCATTCATTTCTACTGACAGTTTTGCAGGGTATGAAAATCACCATGGAAGGTCATATGTTCTCAGGGCATGCAGCACTTCACTCAAAGCTCTTCTTGAAATGAAGGTCTTTGATCAAAGTCTGTCATGGTCAGGACATGCTTACATTGATAGCTCATCTCTTTATTTTGTCAGAAGGATTTTGACATGCTCTTTTTATTTTGAAATATCTTATCTCGATCATAAATATGTCATATGCCTAACATATTTCACAAATCTCATGTATGTCATTAGCATGTCATGCATGTGTCAAAAACATATATGGGAGGTGATATGCTCTCAGGGCATGCAGTACTTCACTCCAAGCTCTTCTTGAAATGAAGGTCTTTGATCAGAGGTCTGTCATGGTCTGGACTTGCTTCCATTTATAACTCATCTGTTCATTTTGTCAGAAGGTTTTTGACACAATCTTTTTAGATTGAATTATCTTATCTTGATCATAAACATTTCATATACATAATATACATCACAAATCTCATGTATGTCATTAGCATGTCATACATGTCACAATGTCATATATGTGTCATACATGACACATATATTTCATTCATGTGTCATGTATATCACATGCATGACCTTTGTATGACATGCCTATGATAAATGAAACACTGGAAACAAATGTCGTGTGTGCGACATACGTCGCAAAAGACTCAGATGTCATCTAGGCCATGTTGCCCATATCCATCAATGCCATAAATGTCACATAGGTCAGATGTGTTACATATGCTCTAGGGGACAAACTTCACCTATATTGCATATATCACATATTTCATCAATATCAGAGTGTCACATATGCCACAAATGTCATATATATCATATATTCCATTTATGACATACAAATGTCACGTCATACATGCCGTATATATCATACATGTCACATCTTTCTCAAACGTCACAGATGTCACAAATGCCACACATTTCACATGCATCACAATCCTAGCCTGCGCTGTTGGCTCATTTCCACCATGCTGTTTTCTGCCTCTTTTTCCTACTGTTCTCCTTTGTCCTACTGCCTTCCCCGCTCACTGAGGCCTTTCTGCCACAGTTTCTTAAAGTCCGGTAATTCATTTCTCTATCTCTTGAAGATACTTCAGTACTCTCTTTAGGGTTTGGATTGGTGATCGCAAATTCCCCAAGTCCAATTCGACCATGGAAACATCTTGCAATTTTTCTGAAGGTTAATTTTCTCTCCTTATATTTGAGTTTCTTATCTGGAAAATTTATATGTCATCCACATCATATATAGCACAAAATTGATAAATCTCATATATGTCATAACAGTCATACATGTCATAATTGTCATACGTATGTCATATGTGACACATATGATGTTTTAATTTCATGATTATGCCATACATGTCCAATATATATAGCATATACATGCCATAGATGTCATATATGTCACATATATAACAAACACCATCAATGTCATATAGGTTCACTTATTTCAGAAATGTCATAAATGTCATAGAAGCCATACATGCCACATATGTCCTAAACATCATATATGTCATATTCTTCACTTACATTGCATATGTCATATGTCCTAAATGTCACCTATGTCAAAAATATCTTTATAGTCACATAGGTCAAATATATCACATATGCCATTTATGATGTGAATGAATCATATGTCACAAATGTGACAGATGTCACATGTATGACAAAGTACCCTTCTGTTGCAAAGCTACCGAGCTTTCTTTGCCTACTTTATGCTTTCCTATTCTCTGCCTTTGTGTGTCTGGTTTCTCCTTTGTCCTGCTGCCTGCCCAGGACCTGGAGGCATTTTGGCCCTGGTTCCTAAATTCCTTGTCATTTTTTCTCTCTCTAGAGAGTACTTCTGTACTCATTGTAGGGCTGGATTTGTGAACACAAATTCCACCAGTCCAGTCTGACACAGATCGATCTTCTATCCACATTCATTCCTACTGACAGTTTTGCAGGGTACTAAAATCACCCTGGGAGGTGATATGCTCTCAGGGCATGCAGTACTTCACTCTAAGCTCTTCTTGAAATGGAGGTCTTTGATCAGAGGTCTGTCATGGTCTGGATGTGCTTATAGTTCATCTCTTCATTTTGCCAGAAGATTTTTAACACAGTCTTTTATATTGAATTATCTTATCTTGATCTTAAATGTCATATACATAATATGCATCACAAATCTCATGTATGTCATTAACATGTCATACATGTCACAAATATCTTACATGAGTCATATATGACACATATGTGTGATACGTGTGTCATGTATGTCCCATGCATGACATTTGTATGGCATGCCTGTGATAAATGCAACACCGGAAACAAATTTTGTGTGTGTCACATATGTCGCAAAAGACACAGAAATCATCTAGGCCATCTTGCCCATATCCATCAATGCCATAAATATCATATGGGTCAGATGTGTTACATATGCCCTAGGGGACAAATTATACCTATATTGCACATGTCACATATTTCAAGAATATCACAGAGTCACATATGCCACAAATGTCATATATATCATATGCCATTTATGAGATATAAATGTCACACATCTCATACATGCTGTATATATCATACATGTCACTTGTGTCACAAACGTCACAGATGTCACAAATCTCACATATGTCACATGCATCACAATCCAAGCCTGGTGTTGGCTCATTTCCGCCATGCTGTTTTCTGCCTCTTTTTCCTACTGTTTTCCTTTGTCCTACTGCCTGCTGCACTCATTGAGGCCTTTCTGCCACAGTTTCTTAAAGTCCGGTAATTCATTTCTCTCTCTCTTGAAGATACTTCAGTACTAACTGTAGGGTTTGGATTAGTGATCACAAATTCCCCCAGTTCCATTTGGCCATGGAAACATCTTGGAATATCTCTGAAGGTTAATGTTCTCTGCCTATATTTAAGTTTCTTATCTGCATAATTTATATGTTGTCCACATCATATATAGCACAAAAGTGATAAATCTCATATATGTCACAACGGTCATACATGTCATGATTTTCATACATATGTCATATGTGACACATATGATAGTTTAATGTCATGAATATGCCATACATGTCCAATATATATAGCATATACATCCCATACATATCATACATGTCACATATGTAACAAAGACCATCAATGTCATATAGGTCACATATGTCAGACATATCAGAAACTTCATAGAAGCCATACATGTCACATACGTCTTAAATGTTATAAAACTCACATCCTCAGAAAAGGGGCAAGTGATGAGAAGCCAAAGCACCCTGCACAGTTGAATAGGGCATTCCGCAGAGGCAAATGTTTGAGGAAATAGGAAGTACCTGGGTGGAATGTTACAAACAAATGATAACAAATTCCTTTGAAGAGCTCAGAAAATGTGTTCCTTCCAGGCCATCTGATGGGATTGGATTGGGTAGAGGAGACAGCACATCACAGGAAAATTCAACTTTGTAGACCCTGAGATATTTACTGTGGATCACAGAAGGCACACAACATATTCTACAGTGTTAACACAGTCAAAATTTCCCTTCCAGAGTAAGCAGCTTCCCAAAACACCATTGAGTAGAAAGATGAAACATTCAAAATGTAGGCAAAAGTGGTTTAGAGCAACTTTGGCATGTAAGAAGTGTCAGTACCTGTCAGACTTTCTAGTTTTCATGGGTGAAAATCTTTTCTCATGTATGATACCCCACAGTTGATTCCTATACTGTGGTTTGAACAGTCCATTATAGAATGTGAAGGTGAACCTGTTTGTCTCACCAAGAGAGAGCTAGAAAAACAGAAACCTTAGCAAAATCAAAAACCCACAAAGAGGCAAAAAAGAAAATGAAAAGTTTACAGTGGTTTCCTCCAATGTCATTGAATTACTACCTACTGAATGATTTAATGCTGAACTCTTCAGTCCCCAGACCATCTAGCTCAAGAATTCCCAAGCCAAAATTGGAATGACATGTGAAGTGATAATCTCATGTGTGGAGCTCTGACACCATAGAAAATATATAAACTTGACCCCTGCCCCATTCCCTAAAACTCCTACGTAAGGAAATGGATACAGAGCTTTTTTCGAGCTTGTCTATTCGGTCCTATTCTGGCTTCTGTTAGGATTCCCTGCATGATTTCCTGCATTGTGTTTCCCTCCCCATGGTGTTAGTTCACATATGTGACAACAGCCATGAGATCTTTTATGAATAATGAGATAATGCTAAAATTTTAGTTTCCTTTTCATAGTTCCAGGCGTTTTTGTTATTTCTTATTTTATTTTTACCTCAGATTGACTGGCTCTGTCTCTTTCCTATAGTTTTTCCTTTACCTTTCCTTCCCTTTCTAGTTGCTTTGCTCCATTATGAGGCCTAGAAAAGACAGAGTATTTTCACACACATTGCCTGGAAAACCTGTTGAAACCATGCTCTTTTGAATATGACTGGTTTTAGGATGGCTGTCACTGAAATTCCACTTGAAATCCACTCTGGGATTGCAAAACCAATGTTCTTTCACAGGTTCTCTTGCAGAGAAATTCCACAGACAGCCCTTGGACTTCCTGTGAATGTTACAAGCAACCACTCTGTGAAGAATTTAGGGAAGAAGACTCAGCCAAATGACATAGTGTTCAACTGGAAAGAAGAAATTCAATGGAAAATCATGGAAAAAATCAACTGCCAGGTCCTGAGATGTCTCAAGTCCCACTGGCACTGCATCCATGGGTAGATTTGCAGGCATTTTCTATCTACTCATGAAAAAACATGAAAAAACTCAATCAAGGGAACTTCAGAAAAAATACTATTTTATACAAAGCCTTTTCTAATCTTGCCCTAAAAGGACCTGCCTACTATCTAGGTCTCCATGATATTGTGCAACATTGTCATCCAGGTCCCTTACAGCACAGCTGTGTCATAGATTCTGGGCTCCAGCTCACAATGCTGCACAGCCAATCACAGCCAAAGGTGGTTGCCTGGCATACTTAAGTCTCTTTATTACTGTAACTAGGTGGGACCCATCTCTTCAGCATTCCAGCATGTTTCCAAAAACTCAGCGATTACAATAATGTAGTATTTTCCTTTCCCTTGCTAGTTTCATTCACAATTTTTTGCCTTTTCCTCATCATAATGTGTGCTCACACAATGTGTGTTGAATAAAAATTCCTGGAGATCCTCTTTCTCTGTCCTGCATTCTAAGTGGCACAAACATCACTCATGACAGTAGATGGAATTATTGAAATGCATGGAGGGAACAAATTTCAAGAGAGGGAAATGTCATAATGCATTAGAGAGTGCTTCCTTTCTAAGACTGCCATCTCTAAACTCATTCAGTCCAGGGTTCTTACTGACATGTTGAGAATAGTTTTCTCTGGAGAGCAGGATTCACAGGATTAGTTCTAAAAAAATGAGAACTCCTGAAAGGCATGAATGTTGGGTGTACCTGCTTCAGCTTGCCTGCTGCCACTTGGTTTACATTTGTTAGAACCCAATTTAGAGGAGGTCATCAGCTTAGGCTGAACTGAGGAATGTAGACATGAGCTTCTGTCTCAGTATAGCACAGAACAACATACTACAGAGACAATGATCAGCACATTTTCTCAAACTCCACATATATACTTCTGCATGAGAACATAGAAATTTGGTCCATAACTTTCAGTGGTTGAGAGAAAAACTGATTCCTTTCTTGAATATATTCTTTCTCTCCAAATCACATGGAAAATACCATCTCACTATTCTGAAATAATCATAAGAAACTTGTGAAATGACACAAGTGATCCATTAGTGGAGTGTGTGGGACAGGCTTTCACACTATGCACTTTGCTTTCTCTAACACACCTTTATTGGCACCCTCCATGAAACTTGGATGAAGATACAAGGCTCAGAGGTGAGGAAGTGGCTGTACTTGCCAAAGGTGTGTCATTAGATGCTTACAGCTCAGAGGCACCAATCCCAAGGAGACCTGTTTATGTGGAAAATATGAAGAATGAGTGAAATGGCCTGAGCTTTTTTGGCTCATGCAAGGGAAGAAAGAGGACATGAGAGGGTCATAGTGTCAGTCCCTGGGTCACAGTTGGAGGCCTCAGTAAATTTGTCCACTTTAGAAGTGTTGACACTGGCCAAATGGGAAATTTTGTGCTCTGAGTTGCAGTCAGTTGTAATTTCGATTGTTATTTTCAGTTGGCATCAGAAAATATGACACCATGTTTCAGTGTTTAAAGAGTCTTTGCTATCATGTAGGTGATCTCAAATAGAGTGTAAAGGCCAAGAATTCAGGAAGAACCCTTGAGGGTTGAAGCCAACTGAAACGAACTTGAGAGTTTCAGGTCTGTACTCTTTGGGAAAATTTTCTTTAACATTTTGTATAAATATCTGCTTCTGTGGGAAAGCAACCTACATGTGGCATAGGGGAAATTGCCCCTTTCTTCACACCGATTGAAATGCCACCATTTATCAGTTGGATTCCCCCATGGATTGGAACACTCAGAAGTGTCAGAAAAACACATTGTTACTGGTTGAATTTCAGAAAAGAGGCATTGCTGTCACATTGTGTAATTAAGGGAAGACTGCAGTCTATTGACCACTGCCAGGCTGCACAAACCACAGGAGGACAAAATCCTCAGAAAAGGTGCAAGAGATTAGAAGACAAATCCCCCTGCTCAGTTGAATAAGGCATTCCTAAGAGGTCAACATTTGAGGAAATATGAAGTACTTGGGAGCAATGTTACAAACATTTGATAACAAATTCCTTTGAAGAGCTCAGAAAATGTGTTCCCTCCAGGCCATCTGATGGGATTGCATTGGGGAGAGGAGACAGCAGATCACAGGAAAAAAGTCAACTTTGTAGACCCTGAGATATTTACTGTAGATCACAGAAGGCACACACCCTATTCTACAGTGTCAACACAGTCAAAATTACCCTTCCCGAGTAAGCACCTTCACAAAATCTCATTGAGTTGAAAGATGAAACATTCGAAATGTTGGTAAAAGGTGTTTAGAGCAACAATTGGGGTGGAAAAAAGTGTCAGTACCTCTCAGAATTTCTGGTTTTCATGGGAGAATATCTGTTCACATGTATGATACCCTACAGTTGATTCCTATACTGTGGTTTGAACAGTACTTTATACAATGTGAAGGTGAACCTGTTTTTCTCAACAAGAGAGAGAGCTAGGAAAAAAGAAACCTTAAGAAAAAGCAAAAAAACCCACAAAGAGCCAAAAAAAATGAAAATATTCCACTGGTTAACTTAAAGGTCATTGAATAACTATCTATTGAAGGATTTAAAGCTGAACTCTGTAGTCCCCAGACCATCTAGCTCAGGAATTCCCAAGCCAAAACTGGAATAACATGTGAAGTGATAATCTTATGTGTGGAGCTCTGACACCATAGAAAATATGTAATCTTGACACGTGCCAAAATTCCTATCTAAGGAGATAGATACAGTGTTTTTTTGGGGCTTGCCTATTTGGTCCTATTCTGTCTTCTGTTAGGGTTACTTGCATGATTTCCTGCTTTGTATTTCCCTCCCCATGGAGTTAGTTCATATATGTGACAACAACCATGATATCTTTTATGAATAATGTGATAATGGTGAAATTATAGATTCCTTTTCATAGTCCCAGGTTTTTTCTTTTTTTTACCTCAGATTTAGTGGCTATGTCTCTTTCCTATAATGTTTGCTTTACCTTTCTTCCCCTTTCTAGTTACTTTGCTCCATTATTAGGCAAGGTATAGAAAGGACAGAGTATTTCACACATATTGCCTGGAAAACATGTTGAAACCATGCTCATTGGAATATGAATGGTTTCAGGATGGCTGTCCCTGAAATTCTACTTGAAATCCACTCTGGGATTGCAAATCCAATGTGCTTGCACAGGTTTTGTTGCAGAGAAATTCCACAGACAGCCCTTGGACTGCCTGTGAATGTTAAAAGCAACCACTCCATGAAGAATTTAGGGAAGAGGACTCAGCCCAATTAAATAGTGTTCAACTAGAAAGATGAAATTCAATGGAAAATCTTGGCAAAAATCAACTGCCAGGTCCTGAGTTGTCTCATGACCCACTGGCACTGCATCCATGGGTAGATTTGCAGGCATTTTCCATCTACTCATGAAAAAATGTGAAAAAACTCAAACAAGGGAACTTTCAGAAAAAATACTGTTTAATACAAAGCCTTTTCTAATCTTGTCCTAAAAGAATCTGCCTACTTCCTATGTCTCCAATACAACCTGCAGCATTGTGATCCAGGTCCCTTACAGCACAGCTGTGTCATAGATTCTGGGTTCCAGCTCACAATGCTGCTCATCCAATCACAGCCAAGGGTGGTTGCCTGGAAAACATAGTCCTCTTTATTGTGTAACTAGTTGGGCCCCAGCTCTTCAGCATTCCAGCATGTTTCCAAAATCTCAGCCACTCCACTAATGCAGTATTTTCCTTTCCCTTGCTAGTTTCATTCACGATTTTTTTTGCATTTTCCATATCATAACGTGTGCTCACACAATGTCAGTTGAATAAATATCCCTGGAGACCCTCTTTCTCTGTCCTGCATTCTAAGGGGCACAAATATCCCTCAGACAGTGGAGGGAATTTTTGATCACAGAAGGCACACACCATGTTCTACAGTGTTAACACAGTCAAATATTCCATTCCCGAGTAAGCAGCTTCCAAAAAGACCATGGAGTAGAAAGATGAAACATTCAAATTGTTGGCAAAAGTTTTTTAGAGCAACATTTGGGGTGGATGTCAAAAATGGCGTATGAGATATATTTGACCTATGTGGCATATGTAACTGTAAAGATATTTGCAACATAGGTGACCTTTATGACATATGACATAAGCAATGTAAGTGAAAAATGTGAGATTTATAACATTTATGACGTATGTGACATATATGGCGTCTCTGATTTTCTGATATTTCTGACCTAAGTGACCTCTATGACATTGAATGCATTTGTTACATATGTGACATGTATGACATATATGGCGTGTATATGCTATATATGTTGGACATTTATGGCATATTCATGACATAAAATCATCAAAAATATCACATATGCCATACATATGACAATTATGACATGTATGACCGTTATGACCTATATGAGATTTATCACTTTTGTGCTATATATGATGTGGATGACATATGAATTACCCAGATAAGAAGCATAAATATAAGGAGAGAACATTAACCTTTAGAGAAATTGCAAGATATTTCCATGGCTGAATGGAACTGGGGGAATTTGTGATCATCAATCCAAACCCTACAGAGAGTACTGAAGAATCTTCAAGAGAGAGAGAAATGAATTACCGGACTTGAAGAAACTGTGGCAGAAAGGCCTCAATGAGCAGGGCAGGCATTAGGACAAAGGAGAACAGTACCAAAGAGAGGCAGAAAACAGCATGGCAGAAATAAGCCAACAACACAGGCTAGGATTGTGACGCATGTGACATATGTGATATTTGTGACATCTATGATGTTTGCGACACAAGTGATATGTATGATATATACAACATGTATGAGATATGTGACATTTACATGTCATAAATGGCATATGTGATATACATGACATTTATGGCATATGTGCCACTTTGATATTCATGAAATATGTAACATATGCAATATAGGTGAAATTTGTCCCCTAGGGCATATGTAACACATCTGACCTATGTGACATTTATGGCATTGATGGATATGAGATAACATGTCCTAGATGACATCTGTGTTTTTGCTACTTATGTGACACACATGACATTTGTTTCCGGTGTTATATTTATCACATGCATATCATACAAATTTCATCAATGTGACATAAATGACACAGGTATGACACATATGTGTCATATATGACACATATATGACATTTGTGACATGTATGACATGCTAATGACATACATGAGATTTGTGATGTATATTATGTATATGACATGTTTATGATCAAGATAAGAATTCAATATAAAAAGAGCATGTTAAAAACCTTAAGACAAAATGAAGAGATGAGCTATCAATGTAAGCAGGTACAGACCATGACAGAACTCTGATCAATGACCTTCATTTCAAGAAGAGCTTGGAGTGAAGTACTGCATGCCTTGAGAGCATATCACCTCCCAGGGTGATTTTCATACCCTGCAAAACTGTCAGTAGAAATGAATGCAGATACAAGATGGTTCCATGTCAGACTGGAACTAGGGGAATTTGTGAACACGAATCCATCCCTGCAATGATTACATAAATACTCTCTAGAGAGATAGAAAGAAATTGCCAAGATTTTAGGAACCATGGCCAATAAGGCCTCAAGGTCCCAGGCAGGCAGCAGGACAAAGGAGACAACTAGACACAGAAATGCACAGAATAGGAAAGCATAAAGGAGGCAGAGAAAGCTGGGTAGTTTTGTAACAGAATGGCACTTCATCATACATGTGACATCTATGACATTTGTGGCATATGATTCATTCACATGTCATATGTGATATAATTCACCTATGAGGCATATGTGACTGTAAAGATATTTTTGACATAGGTGATATAGGTGACATTTATGACATATGACATATGCAATATAAGTGACAGATGAGACATTTATGACATTTATAATGCATGTGACATGTATGGCTTCTATGACTTCTCTGATGTTTCTGACATAAGTGACCTCTAAGACACTGATGGCATTTGTTTCATGTGTGACATATATGACATGTATGGCATATATATTCTATACATATTGGACATGTAAGGCATGGCAGAAATGAGCCAACAGCGCAGGCTAGGATTGTGATGCATGTGACATATGTGACCTTTGTGACATCTATGTCGTGAGTGACACTAGTGACATGTATGATATATATGGCATGTATGACATATGTGACATTTATATGTCATAAAAGGCATATGTGATATAGATGACATTTGTGGCATATGTGACACTCTGATATTCGTGAAATATGTGACATATGCAGTATAGGTGAAATTTGTCCCCTAGGCCATATGTAACACATCTGACCTATGTGACATTTATGGCATTGATGGATATGTGCAACATGTTCCAGATGACATCTGTGCCCTTTGCGGCATATGTGACACACATGACATTTGTTTCTGGTGTTGCATTTCTCACAGGCATGTCATAAAAATTTCATGCATGTGACACGCATGACACATGTATGACACATATGTGTCATATATGACATATATGACATTTGGGACGTGTATGTCATGCTAATGACATACATGAGATTTGTGACATATATTATGTATATGAAATGTTTATGATCGAGATAAGATATTTCAATATAAAAAGAATGTGTTAAAAAACTTCTGACAAAATAAAGAGATGAGCTATTTATGTAAGCACATACAGAACAT
Organism: Hydrochoerus hydrochaeris; assembly: GCA_004027455.1. Taxonomy (NCBI): domain Eukaryota; kingdom Metazoa; phylum Chordata; class Mammalia; order Rodentia; family Hydrochaeridae; genus Hydrochoerus; species Hydrochoerus hydrochaeris. The sequence goes on from PVLA01014614.1 coordinate 20,041, forward strand.
GACAGACCTCTGATCAAAGACCTTCATTTCAAGAAGAGCTTGGTGTGAAGTACTGCATGCCCTGAGAGCATATCACCTCGCACATTGATTTTCATACCCTGCAAAATTGTCAGTAGAAATGAATGCAGATAAAAGGTGGTTCTGTGTCAGACTGGAACTTGGGAATTTGTGACCACAAATCCATCCCTACAATGAGTACAGAAGTACTCTCAACAGAGAGAGAAAAAATTACCAGGATTTTAGGAACCATGGCCTAAAATGCCTCAAGTTCCCGGGCAGGCACAGGAAAAGGAGAAATCTATACACACAAAGGCGGAGAATAGGAAAGCACAAAGGAGTCAGAGAAAGCTGCATAGCTATGTAATGGAATGGCACTTCATCATACATGTGAAATCTATGACGTTTTTGACATATGATTCATTCACATGTCATAAATGGCATATGTGATTTATTTGACCTATGTGGCATATGTGACTGTAAAAATATTTGTTACATAGGTGACATAGGTGATATTTATGACATATATCATTTGCAATGTATGTGACAAATGAGACATTTATGACATTTAGGATGTATGAGACATGTATGGCTTCTATGACCTTTCTGATATTTCTGACATAAGTGACCTCTATAACATTGATGGCATGTTACATGTGTGACATATGTGACATGTATGGTGTGTCTATGCTATATATATTGGACATGTATGGCATTCTCATGACATAAAATCATCATATGTGTCACATATGCTGTACATATGACAAATATGACATGTATGACCATTATTACCTATATAAGATTTATCTCTTTTGTGCTATATATGATGTGGATGGCATATAAATTATCCAGATAAGAAACTTAAATATAAGGAGAGAACATTAAACTTTAGAGAAATTGCAAGATGTTTCCATTGCCAAATGGAACTGGGGGACTTTGTGATCAACAATCCAAACCTTACAGAGAGTACTGAAATATCTTCAAGGGAGAGAGAAATGAATTACCGGACTTTAAGAAACAGTGGCAGAAAGGCCTCAATGAGCCTGGCAGGCAGTAGGACAAAGGAGAACAGTAGCAAAGAGAGGCAGAAAACAGCATTGTGGAAATGAGCCAACCATACAGGGAAGGAAAGTGATGCATGTGACATGTGTGACATTTGAGACATCTGTGAGGTTTGTGACACAAGGGACATGTATGATATATATGGCATGTATGACATTTGTCACATTTATGTGTCAAAAATGGCATATGATATATATATGACATTTGTGGCATATGTGACACACTGATATTCATGAAATATGTGACATATTCAATATAGGTGAAATTTGTCCCCTAGGCCATATGTAACACACCTGACTTTTGTGACATTTATGGCACTGATGGATATGGGCAACATGGCCTGGATGACATCTGTGTCCACTGCAACATATGTGACACACATGATATTTGTTTAACGTGTTGCATTTAACACAGGCATGTCATACAATTGTTGTCACATATGTCAACTAACACCATGGGGAGGGAAATACAAAGCAGGAAATCATGCAGGGAACACTAACATAAGACAGAATAGGACCGAATAGACAAGCCCGAAAAAATCTCTGTATCCATCTCCTTAGATAGGAGTTTTGGGGAATGGGGCAGGGCTCAAGATTACATATTTTCTATGGTGTCAGAGCTCCACACATGAGATTATCACTTCACATGTCATTCAAATTTTGGCTTGGGAACTCTTGAGCTAGATGGTCTGGGGACTACAGAGTTCAGCTTTAAATCCTTCAATAGATAATCATTCAATGACTTTGGAGTAAACAAGTGTAACATTTTTATTTCGTTTTTTGGCTCTTTGTGGTTTTTTTTTGTTTTTCCAAAGGTTTCTGTTTTTCCAGCTCTCTCTTGTTGAGACAAAGCAGTTCACCTTCACATTCTATAATGGATTGTTCAAATAACAATATAGATATCATGTGTAGTGTATCATAAATTAGAACAGATTTTATCCCATGAAAACCAGAAAGTCTGACAGGTTCTGACACTTTTCATTCACTGCTAATGTTGCTCTAAACAAATTTTGCCAACATTTCGAATGTTTCATCATTCTACTCAAAGGTTTTTTGGGAAGCTGCTTACTCGGGAAGGGAAATTTTGACTGTATTGACACTGTATAATATGATGTGTGCCTTCTATGGTCCACAGTAAATATCTCAGGGTCTACAAAGTTGACGTTTTCCTGTGATCTGCTGTCTCCTCTCCCCAATCCAATTCCATCACATGGCCTGGAGAGAACACATTTTCTAAGCTCTTCAAAGGAATTTGTTATCATTTGTTTGTAATATTCCTCCCAGGTACTTCCTATTTCTTCAAAAATTTGCCTCTGAGGAATGGCTTGTTCAACTGAGCAGGGGGCTTTGGATTCTAATCACTTGCTCATTTTCTGAGGATTTTGGACTCCTGGGGTTTGTCCAGCCTGGCAGTGGTCAATAGACTGCAGTCTTCCCTTGTAATTACACAATGTAACAGCAATGCCTCTTTTCTGAAATTCAACCAGTGAGAATGTGTTGCTGGGACACTTCTGAGATTTCCAATCCATTAGGGAATCCAACTGAGAAATGGTGGCATTTCAGTTTGTGAGGAAAGGGGTGATTTCCCCTATGCCACCTGTAAGCTGACTTCATACAGAAGCAGATATTTATACAAAATGTTAAAGGAAATTTTTCCCAAAGAGTATAGACCTGACACACTCAAGTTTATATCAGTTGGCTTCAACCCTCAAGGGTTCTTCCTGAATTCTTGACCTCTACACTCTATTTGATATCACCTACATGGCAGCTAAGACTCTTTAAACACTGAAACATGTTGTCATATTTTCTGACCCCATCTGAAAATTAAAATGGAAATTTCAGCTGACTGCAACTCAGAGCATACAATTTCCCTGCTGGCCAGTGTCAACACAGCTAAGGTGGACACATTTAATGAGGCCCCAAACTGCCACACAGGAATGGACACTATGAGCCTCTCATGTCCTCTTTCTTCCCTTGCATGATCCAAAAAAGCTCAGGCAATTTCACTCATTCTCCATCTTTTCCACCTAAACCAGGTCTCCTTGGGATTGGTGCCTCTGAGCTATAAGAATCTGATGACACACCTTGGGCAAGTACAGCCTCTTCCTCACCTATGGGCCTTGTATCTTCTCCCAAGTTTCATGGAAGGTTCAATCAAGGTATGTTAGAGAAAGAAAAGGGTGAAATGTGAAAGCCTGTCCCACACACTCCAATAATGAGTCTCTTGTGACATTTCTTAAGTTTGCTAAGATTATTTGGGCCTAGGGAGATGGGATTTTCCATGAGTGTTGAAGAGAAAGAATTTATTCAAGAAAAGAATTGGTTGTTCTCTGAACCACTGAAAGTTATGGACACAATTTCTATGTTGTTCTCATCCAGCAGGTTATATCTCCAGTTTGGTAAAATGTTCTGATAATTGTCTCTGTAGTATGTTGTTCTGTTCTATACTGAGACAGGAGCTCATGTCTAGGTTCCTCAGTTCAATGCTGCCTAAGCTGTTGACCTCCTCTAAATTGGGTCCTGACAAATGTAAATCAAGTGGAAGCAGGCTGTCATATTTTCTGACCAATCTGAAAATGAAAATGGAAATTACAGCTGAGTGCAACCCAGAGCACACAATTTCCTGGCTCCCAGTTTTAACACTGCTAAGGTGGAAACATTTACTGAGGCCTCAAACTGCCACCCAGGGACTGACACTATGAGCCTCTCATGTCCCATTTCTTCCCTTGCATGAGCCAAATAGCTCAGGCCATTTCACTCATTCTTCCTCTTTTCCACCTAAAATAGTTCTCCTTGGGATTTGTGCCTCTGAGCTGTAAGTATCTGATGACACACCTTGGGCAAGTACAGCCACTTCCTCAGCTCTGGGCCTTTTCTCTTTTCCAAAGTTTCATGGAGGGTCCTGATCAAAGTGTGTTAGAGAAAGGAAATGGTGTAATTTGAAAGCCTGACCCACACACGCCACTAATGGATCACTTGTGTCATTTCAGAAGATTGCTAAGATTATTTGGGCCTAGGGAGGTGGGATTTACCATGAGTTTTGGAGAGAAAGAATTTATTCAAGAAATGAATCACTTGTTCTCTGAACCACTGAAATTTATTGACCCAATTTCTATGTTGTTCTCATCTAGCAGGTTATATCTGGAGTTTGAGAAAATGTGCTGATCATTGTCTCTGTAGTATGTTGTTGTGTTCCATGCTGAGAAAGGGGCTCATGTCTAGGTTTCTCAGTTCGATGCTGCCTAAGCTCTTGACCTCCTCTAAATTGGGTTCTGACAACTGTAAACTAAGTGGAAGCAGGCAAGCTGAGGCAGGTACACGCAACATTCATGCCTTGCAGGAGTTCTCATTTTGTAGGCACTAATCCTGTGAACCCTGCTCTCCAGAGAAAACTAATCTCAACATGTCAGCAAGAACCCTGGACTGAATGAGTTTAGAAATGGCAGGCTTAGAAAGCAAGCCCGCTCTAATGCTTTGTGACATTTCCCTCTCTTGAAATTTGTTCTCTCCATGTGTTTCAAATATTCCATCCATGTCTGAGTGATAATTGTGCCACTTTGAACAGGACAGTGAAGGAGGTTCTCCAGGAATTTTTATTCAATTCACATTGTGTGAGCACATGTTATGAAGAGCAAAATGCAAAAAAATTCATGAATGAAACTAGCAAGGGAAAGGAAAATACTGCATTAGTGGAGTGGCTAATTTTTTGTAAACATGCTGTAATGCTGAAGAGCTGGGCCCCACCTAGTTACAGCAATAAAGAATCTTAAGTTTGCCAGGCAACCACACTTGGCTGTGATTGGCTGAGCAGCATTGTGAGCTGGTGCACAGAATATATGACACATCTGGGTTGTAACAGACCTGGATCACATTGCTTCACATTGTCATGGAGACATAGGTAGTAGACAGGTCGTTTTAGGGAAAGATTAGAAAAGGCTTTGTAGAAAATAGTATTTTTTCTGAAAGTTCCCTTGATTGAGTTTTTTCAGGTTTTTTCATGCCTAGATGGAAAATGCCAGCAAATCTACCCATGGATGCAGTGCCAGTGGGACATGAGACATCTCAGGAACTGGCAGTTGATTTTTGTCACGATTTTCCATTGAGTTTCTTCTTTCCAGTTGAACATTAAAAACATTTGGCTGAGTCCTCTTCCCTAAATTCTTCATTGAGTGGTTGCTTGTAACATTCACAGGCAGTGCAAGGGCTGTCTGTGGAATTTTGCAGGAACAAAACCTGTGCAAGCACATTGGATTTGCAATCCCAGAGTGGATTTCAAGTGGAATTTCAGGGACAGCCATCCTGAAACCATTCGTATTCCAATGAGCATGGTTTTGGAAGGTTTTCCAGGCAATATGTGTGAAAATACTCTCTCTTTTCTATACCAGGCCTCATAATGGAGCAAAGGAATTAGAAAGTGAAGGAAAGGTAAAGGAAAAATTATAGGAAAGAGACAGAGCCATTGAATCTGAGGTAAAAAAAGCAAAAAAAGCAAAAGACCCTGGGACTATGAAAAGGAAACTAAAATTTCAGCATTATCACATTATTCATAAAGTCTCATGGTTGTTGTCACATATGTGAACTTAAAGCATGGGGAGGGAAAGACAAAGCAGAAAATCATGCAGGGAACCCTAACAGAAGACAGAATAAGACCAAATAGACAAGCCCTAAAAATCCTCTGTATCCTTCTTCTTACATAGGAGTTTTGGGGAATGGGGCAGGGCTCAAGATTAAATATTTTCTATGGTGTCAGAGCTCCACACATGAGATTATTACTTCACATGTCATTCCAATTTTGGCTTGGGAATTCCTGAGTTATATGGTCTGTGGACTACAGAGTTCAGCTTTAAATGCTTCAAAAGATAGTCATTCGATGACATTTGAAGAAACCAGTGTAACATTTTCATTTTCTTTTTAGGCTCTTTGTGGGTTTTTTTTTTCTTTTTTCCTAAGGTTTCTGTTTTTTAGCTCCTCTTAGTGAAACAAACTGTTTCACCTTCACATTCTATATCGGACTTTTCAAACCACAGTGTAGGAATCAACTTTGGGATATCACACATGTGAACAGATTTTCTCCCCTGAAAATGAGAATTCTGGCAGGTACTGACACTTTTCATCCACCCCAAATGTTGCCCTAAACACCTTTTGCCAACATTTAGAGTGTTTCATCTTTCGACTCAATGGTCTTTTGGGAAGCTGCTTTCTCAGAAAGGGAAATTTTGACTGTGGTGACACTGTAGAATATGGTGTCTGCCTTCTGTGATCCACAGTAAATATCTCAGGGTCTACAAAATTGACTTTTTCCTGTGATCTGCTCTCTCCTCTCCCCAATCCAATCCCATCACATGGCCTGGAGGGAACACATTTTCAGAGTTCTTCAATGGAATTTGTTATCATTTGTTTGTAATATTCCTGTCAGGTACTTCCTATTTCCTCAATCATTGGCCTCTGAGGAATGCCCTATTCAACTGAGCAGGAGGCTTTGTCTTCTTCACTTGCCCCTTTTCTGAGGATTTTGGCCTCCTGGGGTTGTCCAGCCTGGCAGTGTTAAATAGACTGCAGTCCTCCCTTGTAATTGCACAACTTAAGAGCAATGCCTCTTTTCTGAAAATCAACCAGTGAGAATGTGTTGCTCTGACATTTCTGAGTGTTCCAATCCATTAGGGAATCCAACTGACAAATGGTGGCATTTCAATCACTATTGCCCTCAGTCCTACTGTCATTCTGATTGCCATGAAGCAATATCTTATATCTATGGAAGGCCCTCTCAGCATCCAGGCCCTAACTGCCCAACTGAAACAATTTGGACTTGTAATAAACTGTTAATCTCTCTGGAATACCCCATAAATTCTGTCATGTTTCATGTCTGTGACTCCCAGGCCTCATGCATTTACATTGTGCATTTGTGATTGGTTCACAGTCTATGGCTTGTGTTGATGGTGTCAGAGCTACACCCCTCTGGGGGTGGAGCCAGCATGCAATGGAATGGCTGCAAGAAGGTGTGTCTCTCTCTTGCAGGTTCTGCCTTGCTGTTTACAGCTGCCATGAACTGTGGCCCAGCCATGCCACCCTGCTTTGGAGCCAACTGAATATGGACTGAAACCTCAAAAACTGTAAGAAATCAACCTTTCCTTTCCCAACTTTGGGGATCAGGTATTTTGTTTCAGCAACCAGTAAAAGGTAAATAAGACACTTCCCCATAAAAAATCCAGGTGATACTATCAATCAGTGCAAGATCTCCATTCAGTTAATGCAGCCATGGTTATTTTACATGCAACAGTGCCAAATATATAGGCTCCTTGGCCTGATTTTCCCTGATGTCACATGGTTCACCTGCCTAGATCTAAAATGCAGTTTTCTCCTGATAATGGTCCCTGTCAGTCGACACATTTTCATCTTTGAAAGGGAAGAACTGACACAGGATGAAAAGGGAAACCCATGAGACTCACTTCCCTCAAGTCTGAAATATTTCCCTGCATTGTTTGTGGAAACTATGCCTACTGATTTTGCCATACTCCCACAAAGACTACTGAAGTGATCACTCTTACACTATGTTGATGACTTATTGCTTGGTAATCCCACTAGACAAGACTGTTGGGAGGAAGCCATACTCTCCTCCATCACTCATGTGACACTGAATAGAAGGCCTCCTGGAAAAAGTCTCTAATCTGTAAATGAAAATTTCAAACACTTAGGTTTTCACTTAGAAAATAGAATCCAAATCTAAAGCATAAGTATTAAAAGAAGTCTCCTGTTCCATTCCATGGCCTGGCTGTTAAAAGGAACTTTGAGAATCCCTTGGAGCAGCCAGATTCTGCCAGATCTAGACACTGGGGCTTGTGGAAAAGACTAGACTCCTTCATGTTGTGTTCAGGACACCTGCAATAGGCAGCGAGAAAATCAGTTGGACTTTGGAAAAAACTGAAGCACTCAAACAAATGAAAAATGTCTTAGCCTCAGCTCCTCTCCTGTGATTTCCTGATCTGACCTGCACCTTAAATCTGGTTCTTGATGAAAAATCACATGTAGCCTCAAGAGTCTTAACCCAAAGTGTAGGATTCTAGAAGAGGCTGGGCACCTATATCTCTAAGACACTGGACTCACTGTCAAAAGTTTGCTTCCCCTAATTAAAGATACTTATTTCCCCTGCCCTCCTGATTAAGGATACACAGTTCTTGGACTCCTCAACAGTCAGGGAAAGCACTAGCTCTTAAACTTCCATATCACCCAGTACCAAGCACTGCTTGTCAGCAAACTGTGACTTAATTTTCAGCCAGTTAAAGCTCTGAACCCACCAACTTATCCACCTGCAGAGCTTGGGCAAACAGACCATGACTGCCTTATGTTGACAAATGCACTCTTTGCTAGCAGACCCAATCTCCAGATGGAGGCTTTAACAGATGTTGCATATTTGCAGTTCACAGATGGAAGTACTTGGGTTAAAATTGGATCAGAAGGGCAGGCTATGCTATTGTCACCATCAAAAAAGTCCAAGGTCCCTTCTCCAAGACAGATCAGCTCAATGAGCCAAGCTCTGAGCACTGATATAGGCCCTCAAAGGGGACAAGCATAAACAAAATAGACACCTTCAGAGCTTCTCTGCAAGCCTTCAATGTAGCCCAATTCCTGGGGACTCAGTGCAAGGAACATAGCCTTTTGACAGCCAAAGGAAAACAAATTAAAAACAAGGATGAAATTACACAGTGTTTGGTTGCTGCATAGACACCCAGAAAACATGATGAAACACATTTTATATGACATCAAAAAGTCAAAGAACCCATATATCTTGGTTAACAAAATGTACATAAAGCTGCTGATGTGACAGATGAAGGTTCTAATTGGGGAGAAAATACTTAGGTCAAACATTTAGAACTCGTGTTGGGAATACCTCCAAAGACTGTTCTCAGTTTAACTGAGGTTCCCCATGATATTGTAGAAAACAAAATGGGCAGAATAGAAAGGAGCAAATGTAGACCCAACTGGCATCTGGGCCATATCAGATGATCAAATGACCATTCCAAAGGAGTAAGCCTGCATCTGGGTAAAACCTCATCTTACCATCACCCACAGAATAATAGTGCTATGGCTCCACTTCTGGGTACCTATTACTATTTCACAAAATTGACATAATTTTGTGTAATTTTTGCAAAAACTGAGACCTCAACAGGCCTATAAACACCATGTGGAATCCAACACATAGGTTTCATTTGTTTCAAAGATCTCCACATAATGTTTACTGAAAATAAACCATGCAAATGCTACAATTTTTGGTCCTTCTTTGCACTTATTCTGGATGCTTGAAGGCATTCCCTACCAAGACCAAAAAGGCCTCTGAAGTACACAATGTGTTATGGAGAGAAATAATTCCTAGATATGGAATGCCCCACACTATAGACAGTGACAATGGACCA
>PVLA01014615.1:0-29472 GCA_004027455.1 Hydrochoerus hydrochaeris
GGGTTTGTAGGACCAGTCAGGGAAGGCCAAGCCTGGGGTGGGGAAGGGAGTGTGAGGGCTGCCCCGATGCTCCAAGGCTCCACCCTTGGCAGCTACAAGAGCATGGGGGACCTGGTAAAGAGGCTCACCTGAGATCCAGTAGTTGCCAGGGGTAGCCGAGATGCCCTCAGCCAAGCAGCTACAGTGCATGGTCCAGTATAGGTAAGAGAGGGCTGAGGCTAAATCCTGGGGTGAAACAGTCACTTCTTAAGAGGAAAGGAAAGAAAGGAGAAATACAGAAGATCAGAAATGAAAGAGAGCATAGTCCAGGGGAGAAAAGCAAACCTAACTTAGGAAATTTCCCCATACTTAGGGCAGGGCTCAGCCTTGTACCCACAGGTGCTTTGAAGTATTTGTTCAGTTAATGAACCAGGGGCAAAGAGGAGGGGATCTTGGTGTTTCTCTCCTGGGGAGGGAAGCGAAGGATGTTGGAATGACCCCCATTGTGATAGACTTGCTTGATGCAGATAGGAGGAGGAGAAAAAACATCTGAGTAAAACCTTCAAATGGAAGAGAAGAAGAAGGCGTGAAAGGCTGCTTTTCACGATCACTTTTGGTTGTAACGTTGTGCAGAAAGATTAAGGAGGGACGAGAGAAGTTGTCATGGGGAAACAGGACATGGGGCTGCTCTTGGGCTGGGAGATTCTTGGGTGTTTAGGACTTAGGTGCTAGCCAGGTTCTGGGGTCATGCTCAGGAGGCCCTCTTTGATAGAGCTGGCATAAGAGAGGCATGATTCCCAAGCAGGATTTGGTAGGCTTTTGTGTCTGGAGGACATGTGACACTGTGTCTAGAGGACACGTGACACTGTGTCTGGAGTAGCCGCCTCACATTTAAAAAAAATCACCTATTAGCTTGGCATGGTGGTGCACACCTGTAATCCTAGGATTTAGGAGGCTGAGGCTGGAGTAACATGAGTTTGAGGCCAGCCTGGACTACATAGCAAGTTCAAGCTTGGCCTGGACTGTATAGGAAGACCTTGTCTCAAAAAGTCAAACCAAACCAAAATCATCTATTGCTGTGTTTCTCAAACTTAATGTGCATACTGATCATTCTAGAGTCTTTAAATGCAGATTCTGATTCAGATGGAATGTGTGGACCTGAGATTCTAATTTTGGGGGGGTATCAGGGATCAAACTCATGACCTTGTGCTTGCCAGGCAGGCGTTTACACTGCTGAACTAAATCCCCAGCCCCAAGATTCTGAATTTCTAAGAAGCTCCTAAAGTTGCTGCTCTACTGCTGGTCTCTGGGCCATACTTTGTATAGCAAGAACCGCTGGGCTATAGCAGAGAGAAGCCATAGCTGTTAGAAAGTTAAAGAATCCTAGATGCCTCAGGTTGTAGGATCCTCCTGACTCTTCCCACTCCCAGCACCAAAAGGTCCTGTGGCCTCTTGTTGACCCTTTGCTCCCCGGGGTCTGGCTCAGTGCCTCAAGGTCAATGATGGTCCACCTGATAGGAGTCCTCTTTGGCCTGGGTTAAGAGCATCTCTGGCAAATACAATAAGCAGGGCATGAGCAGATCCATGCACATTTGCATTTCCTAAACCAGCGGTGGTTGGGGTGGAGAGTAGCTCAGTGATGGAGGATTGGAATGCTTGCCTAGTCTTCCTGTGACCCTGGGTTCTTTGTTTTTTGAGATAGGGTTTCACTATGTAGTTCAAGCTGGCCCTGCACTCACTATGTAGCCCAGGCTGTCTTCAAACTCTCAGTGATCTCTTGCCTCAGCCTCCAAAGTCCTAGGCTTACAGGCATGAACCACCATTATCTGCTAGCCCTTGGTTCTATCCACAGCACCACAAAGAAACAAAGACAAAAAAAAAAAAGTGAAAACTAACAGCTAACATCTGGAATCCTCCTTTCCCTTCACTCTCTTGCAGACCAGGAATTTAGCTCAGTGGCATAGGTGCCTGCCTGGCAAGCGCGAGGTCGTGAGTTTGATCCCCAGTACAAAAACAAAACAAAACAAAACTCCTCCACTCTCCTGAAGCAGAGGCCAAGCAGAGTCTCCTCTCTTCTCTCCCACTCCTTCCTGCCCAGCCATTAGTGTAATGTTAATTCTCTGCCTCAGCTTCACAATGCATCCAACTGTGAAATGTGTATGCAGAGATTTCTAGGCAGGAATGTTCCTGGAAGGAAGCTGATAGAATTCCTGCTGCCTGCTGGATCTGATGGTGCTTCCAGGGTGGAGGTTCAGAGATCTCAGGGTAGATTTAGGATCTGGCAAGAAGATGATAAACACCTGCCACTTACCAGACCAGACATGCCCTGTGCCCTGCACGGTGCTAAGGGAGTAAACTGAATGCACTGAAATCTTCCACCAGGTAGTCTCAGAAGTGCACAATTTAAGATCACACAACTAAGTGAAAGAGTAGAAAGACATGGACTCAAGATTTGTAAGATTTAGTCACCCAGGTAGCCCAGAAAAAGACATCCAGAAGAAAAACTGAAGTACTGTCAGCACTGGGGTCAAGCCTCCTGGTCTCCTGACACCAGCCCCTCCCTCCCCCATTTGTGAGACCTCCTGGGGACTCTGCTGTCTAGGAAGTCTGCGTTCTGAGAGTGGAAAGCTCACTGTTGAAAAATCTTGCCAAACACCCACCCACAAGTCCTTTCTTTTCTGCTGGAGCCCCTTGAGCTCACTGTGGGGAGTTTCCGGAGAAGAGCGGGTCTGTTCTGTCTGCATGTCTGTGAACTGCCCTTGGCATTTAACCCTAAGTCCTTGTGTATTTTATGCACACTTAGTGGCTATGCAAGCTCCCAAGGCCGCAAGGTGCTCTGTTCTGTGTCCTCTCCCTACCCCCAGACCCTGCTCATTTCCTCAAGTGCTGTGAGCCATACACAGCCTCTGAGGCTCCAGCTGGCTCTTACACCCTCTTTACCCCTACAGCCCCGCAGCTGTCTCTTCATAGCCTTGGTGGGGCTGAGAACTGAGAATCATAAGTCAAAAAGGATCATAACTCAATCTCCTCAAATGATCAGTGTGGTTTCTCTAAGGCACTTTGTGTTTCTGGAAGGGTTATGGCAGCAAACAATTATTACTATCATCATCACCATCATTCAGATTACTATTAATAAGGTTAATCCCCTTGGCCAATAGAAGTGTTCATTCCAACACACGTAGGTTTTAGGTCATTATTTAATAGAGGCAATATAGATGATGACAATAACAATAGATAGCAAGTCTTAAACTGGAGTTTGGAGCCAAAGAAAACATCCAAAGTGGCTGGGGATTTAGCTCACTGGCATAAGCGCTTGCCTTGCAAGCACGAGGTTGTGAGTTCGATCCCCAGTACAAAAAGAAAAGAAAAGAAAAGAAAAGAAAAGAAAAGATCCAAAGTACATCTGACCTTTAAAAGATTTTGCTGATACAAGGTGGGCCACCACTCTGCGCTCCGCATTGAGTGTCACAGGTTTTTTTCATGTTATTTCATTGATTCTTCACAATAGCCCTTCAAGGTGGGTACAAGCTACATTTTGCAAAGTGAGGAAATTAAGGCGCAAAACATTAACAGACTTGCATAACATCTTAGCCAAGTGGTGGAGCTGGATGGAAACAGGTCTGTCTGACTCTGGGCTGTTGGCTCTAATTAGTCAATCAGGGCAGGCGGTTTGAGAGTGAAACTTTGGGAGCAGAGAGATGAGGTTGGCAGTGGGTTCTGGGCCCTGATGGAGGTTTTCTAGTGTACACCTCAGATGTGGGCCAGAAAAAATTTCAGCAAAAAACCAGGAAAGCCAGAGGACAGGCAGTCAGACAGACAGAGGACAGTACAAAGAAGACGGAAGCATGCACACACAGGAACCAAAGCACACTCAGCCCCCTGCAGCCCACATGCAAAGCAGAGACTTAGGGAAAGTCATTTTGTTGTTGCAGCCTTCTAAGTCACCAGTTTAGGCTGAATAATGTGATCGATTGGCCAAACCAGGTCTTCTCAGTGCCTGCTTGATTGATTCAGTGGGAAACTAGAACTGTTGATAAACACAAAAGCAGCCAAAGGAGCAGGCTGTGAGTCATTGAGGACTGAATCAGAGAATGAAACAGAAGCCAGAGTCTGGACCAGGGGATGTTCAGAGTACAGTTTGGGGCAGGAGTGTGGGGATGTGGGGTGTGAGGGTGTGGGGGGGTGGGGGGGGTATGGGGGTGTGGAGGGTGCTTAAAATCAGTGTGGAAAAGCCAGCCAGGCTAGAGGGGAGATAAGCCCCTCGGAGCTTGGCATCTCCAGGGACTATTTCACGCTTGTTATCTTTGAACAAACTGCACACCCCCTCTCATCCATCAAATCCCCAATCTCATTAGAAGCCTCTGGCCTCTTCCTTGATCTCAGCCCCAAGTGGAAAACAGTTAGTCCTGAGACCTCCTTAATGCTATTAGCTAAAGCTGCTTAGGTAGAAGAGCAAGATGGGCCGGGCTGGGGAAGAGCAAAGCTAGCCACCTTTCTCCTTGGGGTGCTGGAGGAGGGCAGTAGCACGTGCTCCCTCATGGCCTCCCCTCTGGTCGCTTTCCCTCCTCCCTGAGGGAGTGGAATGCCAGTAAAGAACCCAGGGCAGCAAGGAGCCCTTCTTGGGCTCCCTCCTGCAGCCTCAGCTCCAGAGAGGCTTCCCAGGGGTCCTCCATCAGCCCTGTGGCCCTCTGCAGTCTCAGCTGTCCCCCAGGCCCTCCTCCTGGGCCCCAACCCTTGCAGCGACTCTTGGCTCTGCATCTCTGTGGGCTGAGATTTAAAAGGTTTGTATAACAGCATGGAGCAGAGATCCAAGCTGAGACATCCCCATGTCCCACCTCAGACCTGTGTCAGTGGGCAGCTGAAGGTGAAGGGGATCTTCTCTCAGCAGCCAGGGGTGTCCAGCGACAGTCTCGGGACCCTCCCACTGACCCTTGCAGATTTCTGTTTCCCTCTGACCTTTCGTCTTCAGCTTGTTGCTCTCTCATTACCGGTTTCTCCTCTCCCCTCTCCTTCACTCTTCCCCCTTCCTTCCTCCTCCTACCCACCAGCGGCTCTTGGTTTTTCCCCCTGCCGTCATTTTTTTGGTGGCATGTTTTCCCACTCTTTTTCTGTTCCCCTTTGTATTTACTGTCTCTGTCGTCTGCCTTCTCCTTCTCAAGTGTGGCCTCTGTCGAATGCCTCTTGCCCAACCCCTTTCTCTGCCTTGGTCACTGGCTTTGTCACTTTCTGTTTTCTTTTCTCCTTCTGTGCTTCCTCTCTGGTCTCCCTCCCTCTCCTGTGCTTCAGAGATGGAAACCAAACCCTCCTGGTTCTCTCTCAATCCTGGCCTCACCTCCCCACTCCCTCACCTCTGCCCCAAACCCTCCCAGCGTGCCTTCCCTTCCCCAGTGGCAACTTCAGCATTCCCTCACCATCCCAGTCATGCCCTGGGGAAGTCCCCTGGGTACCCCCATCCTTAGTCTCCTAGGTTGGCGACCCCCTCCCCCACAGCAGGCTCTGAGGTGGCTGAGGAGCCAGATCCGAAGAAGAGGAAGTGAAAGTTCTAGCAAACAGCTGAGCTGGATGAGTTGACTGAATCATAAGGCCTGGGGCTGAGTCATAAGGACCAGGACTGCAAGCATCTGAGGTGGCCCTCACGAACCGGGGCCTCTGACACCTTCACACTCAATAATCAACCTCAATCCCCACGTCCTCTTTCAGCCCCAACCCCAGACAACACGAACCCTTCAATTTTTACCAAGTCTCAACTCCAACCATTGGCTCTTCATGTACCTGGGGCCCCACTGCCATTGGACAAAGCCAGAAAGGAGCTGGCATGTGGAGGGCCCAGATCCCATGCTGTTCCAGCCCTTGCCCTGTCTTTTCCTTGGACAGGACAGACTTCCCTGTGCCATCAGGCATGCTCTCTGGGGAGAGAAGACAAGGGAAATGGGTGGGGGACCCAAGCTTTCAGACCTCTTGGTCCTAGATTCTGGGGGTCTGAGGAAGGGAGGGAGGCAGTGAATGGGCAGAGTCCCCTCACCCCATCATAGATTTAAACCACTCCAAGCCAGCCTAGCTCAGGTGGGAGCACATGCCAGCTTTCCCTGTCCTGGTGCCCTCTTCCTGTCCTTCCTTCTATCACCATGCATTGGTGCCCACAGCCTCACCTGCCTCTCTTTTCCCAGCCGTGGCTACTAGCTGCTCGCCAGTCCTTATCCACTCTTCTCCGGCTTCAGCTGTACCCATGACAGAAGGGCGCATACGGAGACAGGATCCCATGTCACAGTCACCAGGAGAGGGAGACATTAAGACCTTCATTCAGCCCCAGAGTTCACAAACATTCCTCCCAGGAGTCCTCTGCCCTGGACAGTTGGCAGCTAAGCCCAGCTTTGCTCCATCTGGACCTACTGTCTTTACGATGTCCTCCTGCAGGTGCCCAGAACGGCCAGCGCCTGTCTCTGCGGCTGCTCCACACCTGGATGGAAGAGCCCTGGCACTTCTTAGGCAGTGTCAGGGTGGCCCTGGGACTTCTCCACTCAGGGTTGGGGTGTCCTCCTTTCCCCCTTCCCAGTTGCCCTACAAGAGGTTCCACAGCTGGGAAAGGGTGAGTGCATAGGAGATGTCCCTCTGCCAGCCCCCGCCGCAGACCTACCAGAGTTCCTTCCGCTATGCAGCCTGCTTCCTTCTGGTGCGCAATTAGCCCAGCCCAGCTAAGACCCTCGCTCAGGGAGCTCAGTTAGGGTTACTTAAAATGGGAGCCTGAGAGCAGGATCTCCAAGCTCCCAGGGGAGCGATTTTTTTTTTTCCCTCAGACAATAGTATTAACCCTTCAGGGTCCAGCAGCACCACTGCCCTGCACTTCAGCCTGTGGGGCTGGCTGGGGGAAGCTCTTCCTCTGGGTCTTTTGCATCTAGAGCCTGCCTCTGGGGCAGGTGTCTCCTGAAACATCTAAGGAACAGTCAGCTTGCTAAGAGGGCTCTCTACTCTTGGAAGGACTGCTGACCTGCTGGGAAGTCCTTCCAGCTGTCTGCCCACTTTATCAGCTCTTTTCTCAGCAGGCTCCCGGCAGACAAGAGTGCACACCTGAATACAGTTTGCTCTCACAGCTTCTGGCTTAGCATCACCACATGTGTGCTTTTCCTCTGAGCCCCACAACCCCCTGCACTGCTCTGCTGACACATGGGTGCCAGATCTTGGCAGTTTGTAACTTTTCTTTTTAGTCTCAAGTAAAATGATAGTATTTATTCAGTCAGTCTCCTTTTCTAAGGATGTTTAAGCATTTAATATATCTCTAGTCTTTTAGCATTCTAGAAGATGAAGCCAAGTGTGGTGGTGTATTCCTTTTCATCCTAGTACTCTTAAAGGCTGGGCCAGGAGGATTGTCGTTCAAGCCTAGTCTGGGCAATTTAGCAACTTAGCAAGACCTGCTATGAAAAAAAGAAAAAAAAAAAAAAAAAAAAAAGGCCCTGGGCTCAATTCCCAGTACTGAAAAAAAACCCTAAAAAATGAAGTTTCCTTTTTCTTATGAATTTTACTTGAAGTTAGATAACCAGATGAACTTCCAACTAAGAGAAGCCAGGAGAATATGAAAATGCAACCATAGGGGCACTAGATTGCCCACTGGAAAATGATAAGGGATGGGATTCTAGGGTCCTGGGCAGGCCCTGCAGTGGGCAGATGCCAGAGACAGAGCCTCTGTCTCAAGTCTTGGGGACCAAGCTGCCTGGAAAGCTGTCAGGCATGTGTCCAAATCTCCCACCCACGTCAGGGACAAGAAGACTGATGGATATCACTGGGGGGATCAATATGATTTTCTTTTTCCCCCTGACTCTGAGAGGCCAAGTTTCCTGCTACCCCCACTCCCCACTCATTATACAGCCCCTCCCGAGCCTGAGCTGATGGAGATGGGAATGGAGGTCCATGGAATTAAATTCTGGGGGTTGTTTTCTGGTTAAATCAACCGAAGCTAACATGATGGAAAGGTGTGTGTGTGTGTGTGTGTGTGTGTGTGTGAGAGAGAGAGAGAGAGAGAGAGAGACAGAGAGAGAGAGAGAGAGACAGAGAGAGATCTGAGAGAGAGACTGATGGAGGAGACATCTGGGTCCTTGTGCCACAAGGACAGGGTCCCATGGATCCACAGAAGGCAAAGAGGAAAGGGCTGTAGAAAGAGAACCGCTGGCAGGCAGTACTGTGTCAGGGGCTGAGGCACGGAGTGACACAAGGACCAAGAGACATGGTCTCCATGGAAGGCAGATCTGCAGCCAGAAAGACTGAGGTAGGAGCCACGACACAGCATGTTAGGTGCTGCTCCCAGAGTCCCTGGCTTTTCTCCTCTGCAGAACTTGTTCTACCCCTGGCTCAATGAGTCTTGAATTCCAGAACCATCTGAGTGAGCAGTTGGAGATGCCAAGGCCCAGGAGGCCTCCTTAAGAGGAACTACTGCTGTCTCCTCTTCATGAATGCACTGTCTGTTGAGTATTGGGCAGAATCTGCAGGGGGAGAGTTGGGCTGAGACCTGGCCTGGACACGTCCTGCCCTCCTGTGACTTCTGTCCCTCTTCTGCCATCACCCAGGCTCTGGCAGGGTCCCTCATGTCCTTACAGCAGTCCCTCAGCTCTCACTTTTGGTCCAGTTTGCTCTTCAGTCTCTGGTTCTTGGAGATGAGGCCTGGATTGGGAGGCCAGTTCCCTGACTTGAATCTGGCTCATGAGATAGTCAAGAGCCTCTTCTGTTTCTTGCATGATACATAAACAATGGCCTAGAGCCTTTGAGGTGGTGGGGATGCGGGGTAGGGTCTCAGGACTGCGTGTGGCTCTTGTAGCTGATGTGCAGCTGTGATGAGCCCCCAGTGTCCACTCTAGTCTATGTGTGGCCACCTCATCAGCAATCACTAATTGAGAATACAAATGGCACTTCTATCCCAGGTAGCTCCCTGTTCCAGACAACCCAGCTCCTCTAAATCCACAGGTAGCTCCATCAGCATGTCCACTCGTGGGGTCCCGTCCTAGCACAGTGAAGCAGTCATGGGCTCTGGGCGAAGGCTGGGCAGAGTGCAGGCTCCATCCATTACTGTGGGACAGGAATCAGCCTTTCCCACTTGGCACCTCCTCAGCTCTGCATGGGCCACCAGGACTGTGGGTACAGGCACAGGCAGGAGAGTTCTCTGAGAGAAACCAAAGGATGTTTTTTTTAAGCCCATGTAGAACTTTCTTGTACTAGTGAGTAAAGAGTACAGAGGCTAAACTCACAGCTTATTATCTTTGTGTAAAGACCTCACCATCTGAAGGGGGCCTCTTGGGCTTCACTTAGGTCTTGCTGACAGTATAATGAGCAGGAACTGATGGGTATGATACTGTACATTTGTAATTCCAGCACTTTGGGAGGCTGAGACAGGAAGATTTCAAATTGAGCCTAGCCCAGCAACTTAGCAAGACCCTGTCTCAAAAAATAAGAGGGCTGGGGATGAAACTTAGTCGGGCAGTGATGGGGGAGAGGCAGGTCCTGGAGAGGCTCCAGGTGTGCTCAGAGCTTGGGGAGAGCTTCTTCTGGGCCAAAGGGGCTTCCAGGTGGGGTGGAGATGAGGAGTGGGGCCATCTTTTTCCCTGAGGAACAGAAAGGAGACACAAAAATAAGGCTCATGTCTCCTCTACCATCTCCTTGCTCTTCTGCCATCTCCTTGCTCTTCTGATCTGGGGGGGTCAAAGCAGCCAGGGCACTGAAGTTCTGGAGGACTTGGCTGGTTCCTGCAGGGCCTGTCTAGCCAGTCCATTGTGACAGAGACCCATTTGTAGGCGCTCCTTGGAGGCGGTTGGAGAAGGAGCTGTTCCCAATGGTTCTTGCCCTCATCCAAGACAGCATGGGTCACAGTGCTCCCCATTATAGGGACAGCGTCCCGGCAGTGGTGGGGGCCCCGCTGGATTCAGGGGCAGGAAAGGGCAAAAGGGATCTCCCAAATAGAGGTATGTTTTCCAGGTGGCAGAGGGAGAAAGTAAAGGAGGTACCTGGTGAATGCTGGAAGGAGGGAAAAAAATCTTACCTAAGGGGATGAAGAAGGTAAGGCAGACGGTGTGCGGCCCTGGAACCCTGCACCCAGAAGCTAAAGGATGGGAGGAGGGTGTGTGTGTGTGAGTGCACACGTGCACATGTGGAGCAGGCGGCTGCGGTGCCCATGCAGACTCTTCATGTCCCATTAGTAGCAATGGAAGGTGACATGTGGGATCGATACCAATCGAGGCGACAGACTCCCAGTAATAAACCCATTTCTCTCACATCTCTCCACCCCTGTACCTGCCTGAGACAGGGAGAGGGCTTCCCACCCAGACCACCAGTGGCTGTCCAGGAAGGTGGCTCTGAGGCCTGTGCTTGTGCTGGGACAGGGCGGTGGCAGTTGCCTGTGTCTGAGACAACCCTTACCCTTCTCCTCACATCTGGTGGTGTTCACAGTCAGAACAGGGAGAGGACTGGCGTTTGTTGACTGGCTGCCTGATGACAAGGGACTTGATGTAGCTTGTACCCCTGGGTCTCTGGGAAGACAGCTCTGTGTTGGCATCTGGGCATGGGTGTCTGTCTGTCAGAGGTTGCATGTCTGTGACTCTGAGAGCTGTGGAATGAGTGTGCATCTTTGTTGCTGTCTTGGGTGAATTTCTTTCTCTGCAGGGTGTGTTGCTGCTGTGCTGTGTGTGCTGTCTGTCCACACAGACCTGTCTCTGGGCCTGTGGGCATGCGAGCCTGGTAGGGCCTTGTTCTCGTGTGAGTGTGTGGGCCTATGCTTCTTTGAGAGTCGGTGCTGAGGGGTGGCTGTCCCTGAGTCCACGTGTGTGCGTTTGCATGGCAGTGCTGCCTTCATTGCCTTGTGTGTGTGGGAAAATGCTGCCAGCCTCTTCATGCTTACACCCAAATCCTGCCCCAATCTGGCTACTTGAGCTGGATCTCAGGCTCTGTCCCACTTTCCCAGTAGGTTACTCAACTGTCCTGCTTTGCCTGGGACAGGGAGGTTCCCCAGACTCAGAGCTTTCAGCGTCAAAACCAGGATGTCTCAGAAAAACAGGCCAGTCAGTCATGCTATGCTACCCATGCAGGGAAGCCAGAGTGAAGGGCAGCATAGCAGTCGGGGGAGCAGTCACTCACACACACACACCAGATGTGAGCAAGGCAGGCGGACACCAGAGAGCTGAAGCAGAGGGTGAAGTAAAGGGATCGAGCCGAAGAGAAACCTGGGAAACCATGTCCCACACCAAACACAAGGCTGCCGGGCGGAGGAGGAATGTTAGATTAAAGAAGGGACTTCGCAGGGCACAGAGGGAGAGCTGTGCAGCTAAGGTGGGAGGAACAAGGGACGGATTGTCCCTTGTGCTGGGCCCATGAGGGAAGATGGCAGAGAGCATGATGGTGCTGGTGTGCTTCTGGCTAGTGGGCTGCACAGAGTGGACTCTGGGAGCCTCCCACATCCTGTACACCCATGCTGTGTGTGCCCTTTGTCCCCATCCTGCAGTGAGGACTCCCTTGGTGTGGGGTGTGCTGTGCTGTGACACCAGCCTGGAGTCCTCCCCTTTCTCTGCCTGGTGGGCTCCCTTCCTCAAAGGGGACAGAGCACAGTCTGGAGGGCCCTGGTGATGGGGAGGGAGCGGGGAGGGAGGCCAGGCAGCTCTGGGAGGGAGAGCTGGGTGACAGTCTCCCAGTCTGGCCACTCCAGGAGGAGTGACCAAGTCTTACTCACTGTGTCCCCAGTGAGTGCCCAGCCCTGCTCCCAGGGTACTCCGCTGTTCTGCTCTGCGTGAAGTGGTGAGAAAGAGGGTCCTTTAGGCTTTCTGGCTGTTTCTTCCCTCAGCCCCATTCCTCAAATCTTTCTACTCCTGCCTCCCACACTGGGCCTCAGACTGCAGAAATTTCTGGAAGGCCATCCAGGCCAGGTCTGCAGACTAAGACCATCTCTGGTGTCTCCTACTGTTTTGTCTCAGGATGATGTTTTTTGAATCATTTGAACACTGACCCTTTGTAGCACTCCAGAAGTCTGAGGGAACTCTCAGGAGAAGTTCTGAGAACCAAATACTCTGCTAACACTCTGCGCTGGCCTGATCCTGACTTTCCCAGATGCCATGTGAGGCCACAGGTGGAACATACCTTGGTGGCATGTGCATATCTGGGCAAAGGCCTGTGTGTTCCTGGATGTGGTGCCCTCCAGGCAGGGAAGGCCAGGATGCCAGGACTCAGAGTGTGGCCCAGAAGGAGAATTGTTCCTGGTGCGCACATTCCCCTGAATTACCATCCAAATATGCTCTTTGCCCCTCTTAGCTGTGGACCTTCAAGCTATCCAGGGGCAAGCACCAGAAGATGGTGCGGGATCTGGTACCACTCTCTCTCCCTCTGTGCCTTGTCTTTTTGTCTTTTGTGTGGTGTTCTTGTCTGGTCCTCAGATGGGTCTTCTCTCTTCCTCAGGCTGGGGACTTTCGAGAACCAAGGTAGGTTGCTTCTCAGATTAGGGCCTCCCTGAGGAACAGCATATGCACCCTGGATTGGGGTCCTAGGGGAAAGGCTGAGGGTCCTTTCCTTGGTTGCCCTCCCCTGCAGGTGGGCGTTGGGCCCAGGTGAGCTCCTGGCTGGTGATAGGGATGAGGAGTGTAAGGAAGGTGGGCAGGAAGGACTCACGTGGCTGATAGGGGGCCCTGGCATTACACATGTTTAAGAGGGCCCGAGAGAGCAGCAGGAGGGCTGAGGCAGGGCTCTGAGAGGTCCCTATAGGAGCTGGAGGCACACCAGGGCTTGCAGTTTGGGGACAGGATGGGTGGGATGGTAAGAAGGAGCAGACTGAGGCTGGGGCTCTAAGGCCTCTGGAGTTTGGGGTCCTCCAGTGGTTCTATTCCCCTTGTTTTCTTATGGACCTCTGAGGACATGGGGTAAGCAGGCACTTCTGACATCTGGAGTCTGGGGAATTTCTTGGAAGAGGAGAATTTGGGGTGGAAGGGAGAGGCTGGTCTTTTCCTCCCTCCACTCTATTCTCTTCCTCCTCTGCCCCCAACATCAACTCAGGGGAGCCTAACCAAATATATATAGGAGCCTTGTAGTAGATTGATGGGAAAAAACAAGAGGGAGAGAAGGGAAAGCCAGGAGAATGCAGAGCTCAAATGAGAACCGAGATAAAGCAATTACCTGATCAATACGGGTGAAATTGAGTAATCTAGCAGATCAATAGCAGCAGCAGGAGGCTGGGGGTGCTCTCTGCTCTCAGCCGCTCCCTGCCCACTCCTGCCCGCACCCCTGCCCACCCCTGTTCTTCCTCCCCGCTCTCTGCTGCCCCGCTCTTCTTCTCTAAGTCTCTCTCCCACCTCAGCTTCCACCTGTGCTTGGGCCACTGCACCCGGACCTCCTCTCCACACATCTCCCTGTGCACATTTCTCTCCTGCTTCAGTGGGCCACTCTCAATCTGGGGGGGGGGGTGCCTGGGGCTGGAGCACCAGCTCTGGGGGCCAGGAGGTGGTCACAGGGCCTGCCTGAAGGGAGCTGCCTCTCTCCTCTCTTGCTAGGAGAAGGCTCCTGGTTCCTGCTGATCCGAAGATGGCTGTGTGGTGCCACCAGGGTTGAGGGTCAGGGAAGGGCACTTGTGGGGCAGCCTGTATGTAGGAGGCTGGTCTGGGCTTCGAATTTTCTGGAAGAGGAAAGGGGGAGGGAGAACGTCCCCAGGACTGTGGGAACACCTGAGCTCTTGCAGGCCCAAGTTAGCTCTGAAAATTCTAAGGCAAGCAGAAAAGCCACAGCTTCCTGAGGGTAAGAAGATAGGTTGCAAAGCCGTGCTGTAGGAAGACTACTGGAGGAGGAGGAGGCAAGGTCTCCTGATTGGCCCATCTTCGTCACTGCTAGATTGGCAGAATCTGGCTGGTAGGGCTGTGCTTAACTGCCTTCTACTGTAGGGCTGCACCTGGTTGAATAAACAACTGACTACTGTCACGTGTATCTCAGTTCACTTGTGGGTTTGTTCCCTCAACAAACTGTGCCCCTGGAGAGTAGGGACTCCTAAGCCATTCAATACAGGCCAGCATCCAGCGGACATCTGCCTGCCTCTGCCTCACAGCTGACTGAATGTGCGACTCTCTCCCTGGCCCTGAGGTCCTCCAGTAGGGGTCGAGGCCTGACTGCTCCCATGAGTGAAAGCCACTCTGTCGCCCCTCTTTCCACCTCTTCTAGGCACCTCTGAGAAGAAGGAGGTTTCTAGGGAAAGCACTGAGTCCTGGGTAGGCTGCTTGAGGTGTGATTTGCTTCACTCTGTCGAACTTCATCTGCAAAATGAGGATAATAATAGCACCTTCTGCAGGAGATAACTTGTGGGTCAAGGAAACCAATGAAAGGTATATGAGAAGAACACAGAAATGTTCCTCCTCTTTTTTGACACAGGAGTAGAAGGGCTAGGTCAGAGAAACAGAACAAGATTTCTTTCAGCTGGGCTGTGAGTGGCACAATGAAAACAAACCTAAATCTGCCCTGTTCTGAAGGTAGAGCTATACCTGTGTACCTCAGTTTCCCCTCCCCTTTCTCACCAGTTGGTTACTGAAGAGACAAAAGTGATACGAGAAGACTTTTCCATCTCAAGCACTCATTAGATTATAACCCCCCATCCCTACACCTGTTTATGTGTCTCTCTGAGGAATCCTGGGAGTAAAACAGAAGATGGTCTTAATGACACACTAGAATAAAGGTCAATCTGTCCAAGGCTGGCCTGTGTCCCTGCAGCACACAGGAGCCCTCCCATCCCCTCCCTCTTCTGAGGACCAGCAGTACTCCAGGTCAGAGGCCTGGAGTTCCCAACCTTACCGCCCTTGCTCTGTGGGACCCAGGCTGTCAGGCTCGGGCCTGAAGCCACCTGATAGGACTGAAACAAGGGACAGAGGCTTACTGCTGTTGCTCAGCCCCAAACTTTCACTTCTAAGGTCTGGGTTCTCTCCCCATTGCCTGCCTAATCTGGTCCCCAGATCCTAGAGCTGCTGGAGCCAGCAGGGGTGGGGCTCCCCTCCCCGGTTCTGCCTGCACCCCCCTCAGTCTGGGACCTGGCCCCCTGAGGGAAGGCTCTGTCTGCTTTCTGGAGATGCTTTGATTTTTGCTTTTTCTTCTTAGAGGCTCAGCCTCCAGAGCTGTTGGACCAGCCCTGCTTTCTGGTTTTTTGTCAAAGTCTCAACACTTTGGACTGAGGGCTGGCCTCCCCCAGCTCCCATTCTGCACACCTGATTTTTGGGTGCCTGGGTGGGTGGGATAAATTCCGACCCCTCAACTCTCACCCACTCTGGACTTCACTTTTCTTCACTGTACCCACCTCCCCTGAGCTGGGGGAAAGAAGTGGATGTGAAGACACAAAGCTTCTGAGGACAGTAATCATGACAGGTGCAGCTTCACACAGGCATCTGGGTCCCTAGAAATGACTGTGACTACCAAAGGCTGTACGTGCATCACTGTCTCCTCACAACGCTATACTCTGGGAACTGAAGTGCAGAGTTCTGTGAGCTGCTTACCGTTTAACAGCAAGCAGAAAGGTGGCGCTGGGATTGCAGATGAGAGCCCAACCCAGCGTGTCTCTCACTTCCTCAAGGAGTCAGCCTAGTCCACAAGGGGCCCAGGTTCTTGCTCGTTTACTTTTATTTTTTGCAGGACAGGGGCACTAGTGAGTCTGAATCCTAGAAAGAGTGAAAGAAGGTAACAGCCCAGATAGGGCCATTTAAAACTAGAAGTGTCATGGAAACTGGGAAGCAGAAACACCCTCAGGGTCAGGTTCTCTATGGCTTCAGTTCCTATTTTTCTTGCCTACATATTTGAGTAAATGAAGAGTGTGAACATGTCCTGTGGTCCCTGGAGAGAAAGGAATTTTGAAGTAGGGAGGGAGTACAGTTGCAGAGAGGAAGGAGAAAGCTGAGAAGAGGGGACAGCAGTGACAGCATGACAGGCCAGAGTGTGGGAGAAGGTTGTGCTGGAACAGGGAGGGGAGGTTCAGCTGTCCTGTCAGGGACCCTACTCTGGGGCCTGGAAGCTAGACTACAGACACTGCACACGGAAGGCCACTCTCTCATGTCCCCAACCTTGCATCTCTTCAATTTAGTGGCCAATTTTCCATCATGTTTCCTTATGTGTATTCAAAAACACTTTGCTAGTGGCTGTAGGCTCTAGTCAACATCCTGGGCACTGGAAGAAAGGGAGGTGAAGTGAACCCCATGCTGGTCCTTGGCTTCTTGACTATCTATCCTCTGAGAAGCCGGACTAAGGAGCAGTGGCAAAGTGTGGCTAAGGCCGTGAGAGGCAGACAGGGCTGCAGCAGGACCGGGAGGCGAGCCCTGTGCTGCCAGGAAAGGGTCCTGGAATCAGTCACATCTGGGATGAACTCTGAAGAGTTACCATTGGCCAAGGGAAGCAGAGGGAAGGACGTTTAGCCAGAGAAAGGCTGGACCAGGGTCCACAAAGCAGAGGCCTTAGAGCAGAGCGCTGGCTTTAACCTGGTCACACCAGTTAACTTGAGATTCAGTGGTCCCCCGCAGCACGCGGATGAACATCACCAACCTCAGGCCGTCACCAGGGCTGAGCAGTACACCGCACTGCTCAGCATACACTTCAGTTAGGGTGCAGTTCAGATGTTGGGTAGCATGGGATAGTGTGCATGCACTTCCGGGGGGGTGGTGGTGAGGCATAAAGACTATTGGGGCGCACTGGGGAGTCACTGAAGGCTCTATTCTCCACTCTCCATGAACGATCTGAGATCTTTGCTAGTCTCTTTCCTCACTCCTTTCCCACATGCTGGCACTTCCTCCTCTTTGTTCGCAGTCTGAATGTTTATATTCCAAGCATCGGCTGTTCAGCTGTCTGGCAGAGCCT
This sequence comes from Hydrochoerus hydrochaeris, assembly GCA_004027455.1. Lineage (NCBI taxonomy): Eukaryota > Metazoa > Chordata > Mammalia > Rodentia > Hydrochaeridae > Hydrochoerus > Hydrochoerus hydrochaeris. The sequence continues at coordinate 16,804 of PVLA01014615.1, forward strand.
GTGGCCTGGAATCCCAATTTTTTTTGGGGGGGGGGTACCGGGGATCGAACTCATGACTGTGTGCTTCCAAGACAGGCATTTAATGCAGCTGAGCTAAATCCCCAGACCCGGAATCCTAATCTTGCAGTGAGGTCCATGCTCCTTTCTCTTTGCCTTCCCCATAGAAGGGGCGAAGCAGGAGACTCTCCTATAGGAGGGGCTCATGCAAGCCCATGCTCTCCTCCTGCCCAGCCCACCAGTGTGCCTGTCACCTTACTTTTCCTGCCTACACAGGCTGGGTCCCTTTGAGTGGGTATTGGCCAGGATAACTTCTCAGTGTTCTGGCCTTACTCTTCTACAATACGGGGAAGCCACTGCTGGCAGAATAAAATGCAAACTCTAGGCTTCTCCTAAGACCCTTCTTAACACATTTGCCTCTTCATCCACATCCCTTGCCACTCAATTACAACCTTCTGGAATGACTAACACTGGCATGTTGGGACATTCAGGTCACTTGGTGGGTCTCCTGTAGGTAGGCAGACATAGCTGTCTGGTAGCATCTTTCTTTGTGTTATATGCTACTCACCATCCACTGAGATGCCTATCAACAGGACTGCAAACCAAATCCACCTTGAACTACAGTACTTAGTGACTTAGACCCTGTTTCAAATAAAACATAAAAAGGGGCTAGGGATACAAAGGCCCTCTAAGGGAGGGGAGTCATCTTCCCTCTGCATTCTTGTCCTCTATTTGGAAGCAAACCCAAGAGAACCCAACCCTGAGATCAGTTCTATTGAGATATGTCACATGCTGCAATGTTCACTCTTTCACTGATGGAAATTCAGTGATTTGTTACAAATTGTACTGTTATTACCTAAGCCCAGAGCATTTTCATCACTTCTGAAATCTGATCCATCCATAGTCATTCCTTACCCACTGACAACACTAACCTGATCTGCCTGGTCCCCAGGACCTGCCTCTTCAGGGTTTTCACATGGACAGACTCATGCTGTACATGGATGTGACAGTGTAGTGAGGGAGACGGCATGTCCTGTGGCGTGATCACCCTGGCCCGTGGTGTGATGAACAAAACCAACACTTGGCAAACGTTACTTAAAAGTACTTTTTTCTTTTTTATTTAACTTTAATTTCTGAGGTAAAATACTTTTTTCTTTCAACTTCCATAACAAAATACAGAGCTATCAGATACCCCTGGAAAAAAATATGTATATTATACATATATTTCTATAACATTACATCATATATATAATATATATGCAAAATTTTGAAGACTTTATAGAAAGCAGAACATCTAAAAGGCACTGCACAACAGAGTTCAGATTACTTACATTTTATGTACATATACACACTACTCTGCTTAAGCGGTAATTAGCAAAGTCCTCTTTCACATGTGAATGTCTGACTCAGAAATCCCTGCATCACAATTTTATAATTCAAAGAATGCCTAAATATTTAAAAACAAATTAACTTTTTCCCCCCAAGAAGAAACTAAAAATGGAAGTTTTTCAAAGACTGAATCAAAGTTATCTTTCCAACCACATAAAACTATGTGCCATTACTGTTTACAAAACAAAAAACACATACATAATTATGGAATAAATAAACAAGGGACAAACAGCCAACTGATTTGAACCACCTGGTGAGAAGTGGTGTTTTTAATGCTTCCGAAGGTTTCTTGGCCCGCAGGTCACTAGGGTGCACTCCTTCCCTGAAGTAGTGAGCTGGTCTAATGCAGTACAGTCTGACAACCAGGCTGAAGGAACGTGGTGAACTGTATTTCACTCCTACCCATCCTTTAGGGGAAAAGATGAGCTCAGCAAGGCTGGATGCCATTGAGATCTCTGCTGTTTTCTTTTCTATGGCTAAAAAAGCAAACTTTTTACATGAACAAGTTCTTGATTAAAGAAATGTCAATAGATTTATATTTGTAAAGTATTAAAACATTTGGCACAGCAAAATTTGGAAAAAATGTGGGAGACAAAGTAGGTCCACTTTGCCCCCCTTTTCCACCTGCTGTTGGACAGTGACATGATGTTTGTGGAAGAGAAAGGCCTGGTTTTGCACCAAGCGACAGGCGCTGCTAGGAGTAAGCTGGAGGAAGAAAAACTCTCTTTTGCCCTAGAAGTCTCAAGGCCCTCCACACGCCCTGGTCTACTTCCCGAGCAAGCCCAAGTGCGGCTCTGTGTGAAGACTCTCCTCCCAACCTCACCTGAGTGTGTGGTGCAAATCAACCGACGATGACTGGTGGAATGGCAATCAAAGGAAAGTTACAAACCAAACCATTTCTTAAAGCCAAAAAACATTTTTCATGGGGTTGAACATTTTTTCAAGTGTAAAAGTGTGACTTTTTTGTTCAAACAGAAGCAGCATCTAGTTTATTCTGGCACTTATGTTCTAGGGGTTACAGGTATGCATCATGAATTTTTCTTCCTCTTATTTTAAAGGCCTCGTGTTTCTATTCCTGAGTTCATACCAACAACTGCTGGCCCTACCCTGTAGAGGGCAGTGGGTGGCCAACTGGTCTCCCTGGTTAGATCTGGCAATGCCAAGCAGAGAGCCCTCCTCCACCTGCCAGGCTTGCTTTTCAATACAGAGGTAAGTCAGGTGCAGAAAAGGAAACTGACAGAACCACAACCATCAGAAGCAGCCTACCTGGGAAGCCCTTTGCAGCCTGACCCAAGCCTGAGTCTTTAGGGAGCACTGTCTCAGTCCCTTTTCTGGGGAAAGAGCAGTCACTCACGGAATTTGGATCCAACAAGGGGGAAGACACCTGCCAAGAAATAGTATGGTGGATTCAAGTCATCCCAGGCCATCCAATGTCTCTCACCTGTTCTTACCTTCCTGAGTCCTTCTCTCATGCATGCACTCCAATTAAAACCAAAACCAAAAACTACCCCCACTACCAGAGGATAATCCTCAAACATCAAGAGTGCTCTTAAGCCAAGCTGAAGCCAGGAATTCTCTCATTCCAAGACACCACTCTCATGCCTCCATTTGCCTTCAGCAGATGTGCATTTACTTCTCTCCCTACTGCCCTGCTGCTACACAGATTAAGCCACAGCGAGGTGTCTCCACGTGCTCTGTACTTAGAGGTATACAAGCACATACACAGACATGCAGTGGCTGCTGCTTCTCTCTGCTCCTAGTCCCGGTCTTTTGCTTCACTTAAGATTAATACTTGCTTACTTCTTTGAAGTTACTAGAGGAAACAATTCCTTGCTGTTTGTAAACTGCAGTCTGGTGCAAGATAGTCAACTATTCAGGAGACTGGAAAAATATGGGCAAACGGGGATGGTAAAAATGGCACCCCCACAACAGGATACCATCCCTTTCACTCAGACCAGGCCTCTTGGCATTTGGTGCCTTCGTGTCTCTTTTCTATCTCTTCCTTCAGGGCCCACAAATATTCACTTGTTCCCTCAGTACCTTCTGTGTTTCCCAGTTTCATTTGCCTGTAGCTTCCACAGTCTTACCCTTTTGCTATCTAGTCTAGTAACATCAACAGGGAAAGCCTAAGTGTCAGCTAGGAGTTTATCCATGTCACAGCATTCCAGGGTTATCTGCAAAGTTGTCCATGCCCTGCACAGGTTTACCCCGACAGACCCGTATCATCTTGAAGTATGTTCATAGTTAAGGCTCGACTTAGGAAAACAGTAGAGGACCAGACACAACAGACAGACATCTTCAACGACACTGTCACGCCTCGATGACCCTGCTGTCACATTCGGTTTGGCTCCCCAAACCCATAATGGAGAGGGAAAACTGAGGATCATTTTTTTTTTCATTTGTTTTTAAAGGCATTGGGTTACCTTCTCCTGCCCTCTTTTCTTCCCTGAACAAGAGTTTATAACTCCTCATGGCTTCTTAGTAGGTGAAGTAGGTGAAAAGTCCAAGGGACAAGTAGTAGGTTCCTGCCTTAGCCCTGCAGCCCAGGGGCAGCTCCTGTGTCTTCCCACCCAACTCTAGTTAGCAGGACCCCTCTTGTGTCCTGATATTTTTTTTTAAAGGAAAAGAAAAACACCCAACAATAACAAAAGAAAGAAGAAAGTAAAACAAGAAAAAAGACCAACATCTGAATGGCCCCTGCTCCAGAAGGACCGAAACAATCTTATTCCTCCCCTGAAATAATTAATTATAAAGAAACATTTCAGGCAAAACATCATTAACGGCCTCTCACTGTTAACTTCCCAACCATGACCTTTTCTCTTTTATGTATCTCTCTCAGAGCAAAACAAACTCATTCATGGCTTTTCATATATAAGTATAAAAGTAAAGTCTAGAACATGAACTACCTACTACAGGAGCAAAGTACCTGGGCTGGCTAGGAGTTTCCTTGTCAGGAAGTATAAGCCTCAAACAGGAAACAGGTTCTTTCCCCTTTCAGTTCAATAACCTCCCTGTGTCCTACTCACCAGGAAGTGTTCACACCCCACCTAATTTACAACAGAAGATACCCACTCTATCCCCAACGTAAATACAAGTCTATGCCCCAGAATGCTCAAACCAGTCTAAGGCCCCCCCTCCCCCCAGCTCTGCTATATAAATACATGTATTTAATTAGAATAGAAACAGCTCCCAATACACTTGTAGTTCTATGCATCGGCGGCTGCTGCCGCCAGGCCCTGGGGTGCTGATCCATTCCAGAGGAACTTGTTATTCTTACTTGGTGGCTCCCGGGCTTCAGGGTCATCATTCCAGCGCCGTTTCAACCGAAGCTTGGGGGGCATCAGAGCATCTTCTTTCTTCTCAGGAGCACTGGGCTCTTTGCCAGACCTGTCCTCACTGTCTTCAGTCACCTCCAGGGGTTCTTTGCTTTGGGTGTTAATGGGTATGGAGGACCAGGCAGGTGGAGCGGTGGGGCAGGCAAAGATGGTGCCTTCCCCCTCTTCTGTGGTCCTGCTCAGAAGTGCACCCTCTTGACAGTGCTCCTCCCGTTCTCGGGCTGACTGCCTCAGATTCTCGGCATCCTTCTCTGAGGTGGCAGGGGTGGGCTCTATCTTAATTCGTGGCAGAACAGGTGCCATGGTGGGTGCAGAGACAGGTGTAGGGTCCTCACTGTTCTCCACCCTTTCCCGGTTCTTACGCCCAACAGGTGGAGGCTGCAGCTTGATAGAAAACTGAGTTGACTCCTCAGGATGCATTTGGCATTGTAATGGTGGAACCATGAGCCCTGGGTAACGGGGAAAAGTCCGAGGACTCAGATGGTAGTTGAACACCGAACAGGCTTGAGAATGAAGGTAGTGTTTCATTTCCTCCGGGTTGAAGGAGAAGCAACTGCTGCTGGTGAAAGGGCTCAGGCCTGGTGAAGGGCTATAGGAGAAGATTGTAGGAGTCAGGGAAAGGGCTGGTGAAATGGGAACGTTAAGGACACCGCCTCGGCCAGGGATCGGAGAGACAGCAAAGGGACTGTGTGGGTCAGGGAACATCCCTGGTCTCGTGAAGAGAGGAAGCATTATGTCAGGCTTGCGTTTCTGATGGCCAATCCCTCCTCCTCCAATTGCATTCCGGGAAGACATGAGATCAGCACCCCGGCGCCAGTCAGTAGTGGGGCCATCCTCCAGCTCTGAAAGCTCCACCTTCCTATCAGTGCTGTTGCTGGACTCCTGGCCAGACGCAGTCAGGGAGCTGGCCGAGAACCGCGCTGGCTGCACATCACTGGTTGGAGAGTGGGTGTCCAAAGGTGGGAAGTGGAAGCGGGAGGATGCAGTTGGCACTGGTGGTGCACTCTGAGGAACCACACCTGTGATGGTGAAGAAGACAAGAGCCAGGTTGGAGGTCTGGTCACTATCACCATGTGACTGACACCATGCTGAGTGGCAATGAGAAGCAATGGGATTGAAGCAATGGGACTGAATCTCCCATTTTCCTAATGACTAGTGCTCAGCTTCTACTCAGTTGAATGGTTATCCTACATGGGTGTCTCCAGAATGTCTCTACTGTCTGTGACAGCATTTACTTGTTTACCAGTATTCTAAAACATACCTTGTACAAGGCAGGGACCTCCTATGGTGCACCACTATATTCTCAGCAGTTCATGACTCGTCAGGTGCTCAATAAACATTAATTAGGTGAATGAATGCATGGATAGAAAAGTCTTCTCTTAATTCTAAATAATATGCATATATCAGCTGTCTCAATTTCAGCTTTGTAAAGTCTTCCTTATTTTCATAATTTAAGTCAAATGTATATTAAAAAAATCTGGAAATAGCATACATTTAAAGCAGTGCATTCAACACCAAAGATCCTGTACCTCACATATATGGACATGGGCCAGATGAGTAATAAAAACGACTTTGTTCAGGTTAGTTCTTATGGTGTCTTACCATTTTTGATATATTGCACAGATTCAAATATTTTTCAAACTCTCCAAATCTGTATTTCCCTAATAAATTCTCTGTAATGATTTCTATCCTGATTCTGCTTTCAAGCACCAAGGAGAAAATCCAAGCACCTAGAAGAAAATCCAGGACTCCTATTCCCTGTTCCATGTGTAAGTGCTAAAACTTCAAGCTCTAAACAGAAATTAACACTGTACTAAGAGTATTACTTTGAAAGGCTCACAAGCTTTCAGCTTCCCTCAAATTTTCTAAGTAAGGTCCGAGAATGGTGGAGAAGTGGGGTCCTGGGAGGCATTAGTGGGGTTCAGGATGATGCTATCAGAAGGGTTTTTTTTTTTATACTTGAAGGAACAGATGAGAAGGAAAAAGTAGATAAGAACTAGGAAGGGCTGGGATATGGCTCAGTGGCACAGAGCCTGCCTGGTAAGCACGAGGCCCTGAGTTTGATTCCCAGCACAAAAAAAAAAAAAAAAAAAAAGGAAAAGTTGAAGTCAGTGACAGTATGGTGGTCTAAGAGAGTAAACAAAACAAGCACAAGCTAGTATGGTCAGCAACTGCTCCTGAGTAGCTACCATCTTCTGCTCTTGGTAATAGTCATTCCCAGACTCTAGTGGTTGGTTGGTATAGATGTGGCTATCTGGGTACATGTGACTGACACTGCCAGAGATATTTCCCAAACTGGTGTTCCACATAAAACTCCTCGGTAGGACTTTTTTTTTAAGCTCTATGATTTAATTTCAACAGAGAAAAACAGCTGAATGGCCCTGCATATGATGTGAGCAGAGGTAAGAGTTCCCAGCCAAAAAAGACTTTTCTCAGTGTATTACAGCAACCAGAATTCTATCCTTTTTAATTCTCTTGGCTCTTTGACCTTTTATAAAGCTTACATCCAGTTAAAAGTAAAAAGCCTTTTTTCTGTATTGTGAAGGACAGAATAAACTTGTAAGTTTAATGTGGAAGGGACGCAAAAGTCTGGGCTAAGCAATTTAGGGAACTGCTTAAATCAAGTTAGTAATTCTTTTTTAAAAAGCAGTAGGTGTCTGAGTCTTGACATATACTAAAGTGCACTGCGAATTTGTGAGGAGAGATGATACATGTCATTTCCAAATGTTTTTACAAGGCGCAGAGGAAGGTGAGACAAAGGCAGTGCAGGGAAGGCAGCACTCTGCCCCTTCCCTCTCATACCCTGGAGTTACCCCACTTTTAGGTGTTACATTCAGTACCAAGTCCAAGATTTTATTTCAGAAAGTTTGCCCTACCTCCCCAAAGGTTTGAATACTACTGCTCTGGAAGGAGACCTCCTTCTTGAAACCACTATGGTCTCCCAGTGGTAGGACTGGAAAGTCTGGGTGTGAATCTCAGGGCTGGCACCTCCTTACCTGTAGCTTGTGCAAGTTAGAAACTGGAGTTTTCAATCACTTTCTGGCAAAAGTTGAAATAACAAGGGCTTTTGCCTAGATTCAAATTTTTCCCTTAACGTGTACCTCTGGACAAGCTACCTCCTTGTGCCTTAGTTTCCTTATTTGTAAAATGGGTCATGACAATTCTAATGTTACGAGGAATAGAAGTTTACACTGTAAAGTCTTTATAGTGTTGTGACATAGAAAACTGCATATAAGTGTTAAAATACATTTTTATTAGGTAATAATTTAATTAAAAAACCAAAATTTATAAAGGTATGTATTGACTACAGATCACATACTAGCTAATAGTATTAGAGCAATGTTACTGTGGTTATGGAAAAGAATGTCCTTGTTCCTGGGAGATACAAGCTGAGGTACATTGGAGCGCAGTGCCATGATGTCTGCAATTTAATCTCAAAGATTTAAAAAGTATATATAAATAGAAAGAGATAAAGCAATGTGGCAACAATGTTAAACCATTAGTGACTATACACACCCACATAGAAGATATGGGGGTGTTCACTCTCCTTAATCCAGTTTTTCTGTAGGTTTGAAGTTTTCCAAAGTAAAAAAATGAGTAGAGATGGGTGGGGCCAGCTGGAGGCACAAGATCAAGAAGTCTCAAAGCCATCCCTGAACTCGTCTGCCCGGCCCTACCCACTGAGAGGACCATTTTTACTAGTTACCCTCTGCATCTTCCTAGTGCTTCACATGCAAATGTAAGGAAGTATTAAAATATGTCCAATAATGTATTTTATAGAATGTTTTCAGTGATAAAATAAGTTACTCTATGTACAAGTACTTTAAACACTATCCAAATGTTAAGTATTTAACCTTAAATTATTAACAGTAAGTATGACCATGAGGAAGGAAAACGAGAATATCTACCCTTTATTGTATTATGTAGCTATGCCACAAGTTCTGCATTAAACATATTACCATCACGTATGTATTTTCTTTCTTTTAAAAAACAAAAGACTGAAACAGCTGCAACATACTGATGAACCATGTAGACAAGATCTAAATCCACACAGCTCTACTTCTTTAGAGCATCTACCTCACTTTACCTTGTATTAAACCTAGCAGATTATATCTTATCTCTCCTCTGACTTCTAAGTACCTTGAGGAAAGGACTCTCCTATCTTTTTGTCTGCAGGGCTTAATACATTATCTGCTGAGCAAATTAATGAATCCTAATGGAGGGGTTGAAATGTATGATCTATTAAATAAAAGCTGGATTTCAATAGTTCAAACTCAAGTGTTGTTTGCTGAGAAACTGTTCAACAGATAATTATTCAACCCAGCCTGAACAATCTCTGTAGTCTTCATCCTTAATTTTAACATTTATAAAGTGATTATCAAGATACACATCTTATTGGTCTACTATGGTCCAATGATTGGTTAACTTGCCAAACCACTAAGCAAAAGTACATACCACAATTAGGTGGATGTTCAATAATGGTCATCATGAAGTTAACCTTAAACAACATTTGGTCTATGTGAGTAAAAGCTGTCTATAAATGAATGACTACAGTTCTTTGGAGCTATCAGCATATTTAGGATGTAAGGAACTGAGTAGTGCGCCTACAAGAAATACAAGTGTCCCCCTCCACTTTCTGATTAAGATCTGGAGGTTATTAGGGATCAGTTTGATTCAACAGCACAACATGTGTGCCAGACCACGAAGGTAAGATTTAAGAGAGGTTTCTGATCAACAGTCTAGACTCCCTTGCCTTGGAATACTACATTATCCACTCCTTAGACACTCCAATTCAGGCTGCTCCAGTATGTTTTTTGTGTTTTTTTTAAACTTGAAAAACATGGGTCAAAGATAGAGGAACAAGACCAGGGAAGCATTTTTGGACACAGCATAGTGGGCTAAGAACACAAATACATTTTTCAAAGTTGCTACAATGTTCATCTAAAATCCCAATCTCCGTAGGGGCACAGGGAAGGGGCAAGAGTGGGAAATACAGGAAACAAGATTCCAGTGGCTAGAACAGGTCTGATTTCCTAATGCCGCTCCCTCAGGCACAAGGAAAGAAAACAGGTTGTAATTAAGAGAAATGCATTCCAATAAGACTTTTTTTTTAAATGCATGCCCCAGGGACAGGAGGGAGTGGCTAGAGAAGAAGAGATGGAACTATAATGATAGCAGAGTCAAGCTAAAACTGCCCTAACTTGTTGTGTATAGTAATTACATATCTGCAATGGATCTTGGCATTGTACTCTCTCAGCCACACCCCCACTCTAATTTTTCTGCTTCAGACTTTTCTTTGAAAAGCTGTATTACTACAGAATCATGATAAGCTTTCTTTAACACTGAGGCCACAAAGACAGCAATGATAAACTGGTCAGAAAATAAATACAATCTATTTCCTTTGCCAGGATAAAAATTTGTGCCAGTTTGGTTCAACACATTTCAAGAAACCCTACACAGAGTAACAAAACTTCTTAAGTGACGGCCTTGAGTGAGAGAGCGAGCGAGTGAGCGAGCACCAGAGCTAAAGTCTCTGTGAAGAGCTGTGATGGAAAGCTTAAGACTCTAGAGGGGAAGCCCTTGTGCAACTTAAAAGGAGCCAAGGCGTAACCCCAGTCTTGTTCTCTGAGGAGCTGCTGGTATAGATCAAAGGCATTGCTTTTCACTGCAAACATGTGACCCATCTCCCCTTCTGTGATCAAGGATGCTGTGGTTTTTACGATATTCACTTGATAAGGGAGAGCTTGGTAGTTTCATAGAAAATCGGAAGTATTTGTAGAAACAGGTTCTTCATCTATGAAGAGTTACTGGGGCAGGGAGTTCAAACTGAGTCCTAAAAACTTACAAATCAACACAATGCTATGGAACATCATTCCCAAAGAGGACAGTTTAATAGGAGATTGCAAATAATGTAGAAAAGGGAATCAGGTAAATAAATGAAATAGATCTATCTTGGTATTGCATAACCTATTATTCTCCTTATGAGATGAACAGTAAGACTCAAGGAAGAATACCAAGGCAATTCAAGGGATCACATTACTTTCATGTTTCTAAATCCTCTCAAACAGCCCATGTTTTACTTTTTTTCTTTAGTGACACTGCAAACTGAATTCAGGTCCTTCAAACTGAGCTACATCCACAGCTCTGTTTCTTTTGTGATAGAGTCTCCTTAAGTTGCACAAGCTGGGTTTGAATTTGTAATCAGGACCTGTTTCAGCCTCCCAAATCCAGTTAGATTTGGTTTTTTAAAATTCTTTTTTCCTCCTAAGTTTCCTCTCTTTTTTTTGTGTTAGGAATTGAACCTAGGGTCTTAATTGTGCTAAGTAAGCATTTAACCACTGAGTGATATCAGACCACTAAAATTATTTTTTAAACTCAAATTTCACTCTTAACCAAAGGAGTCTGAAACTTACCACCTGATCGGATGTTGATGAATGGGTAGTTGGGCATCACCAGCTTGTTAAAGTTAAATTTATAAGTAAACCTTTTCCCTTTTGTTTTATGAAGGATCCTCTTGTTGTAATAGTATCTGTAAAAACAGGAATACATGTCAATTTATCTTCTAGTCACTGAGTTTTTGGTATACTTAGGTAATCAGTAAGACCAACAATTCCTGCTTTGAGTATTACTTGCAAACATCACTACCATTTTTTTTTGCAGCCTGGTTATCAGGTTGGGGCTGAGAGCTTACGTCCCTCATTCAGTTCTCAGTTAGGCTCTCCAGCCTTTGGCTAGGGTTCTACAAAGACATTTTTGCTTTAAGATCCTAAACACCTACCCTAGCTCTAACCCCCTTTTTTCCCCCTCTAGAATTTCAATTCTATAGTTCACTTCCTTCCTATTCTACTCTGTCACTAACTGCCTACTTTCTTTCAGTTTTGCCCAAGTAGAGACAGACAAGTCTACCGGAAGAACCGATGTGCAAGACATAAACAAAGGAATGCAGAGCTGTTTTATAATGGCCAGAAGACAACGGCATATCATGATCTGGAAAATGGTAATCAGACTGGCTACTTCAAAGTCTCAAAGGGATGTGGGAGGTTCCAGCAAAGTACTGCACAAATTTTACACTCAGGGTCACTAAGAATGAAGAAAGGCAGGAAAATCTGATGAATCCAGAATCTTAGGCCTGACTTCTGCTAAGTAGACAGGTCATGAAGTATCTACTAGCCCTTGTGAACTAAAGGGTTATGAAATTTAAAGACTGACAAAGGGAAAAGACAACTTGAGGAAACTCAGAGTGATCAATCTTTAGATATGATGAAGCAACCCATGGACTGACAACCAAGCTCACAGATCCTGTTCTCAGTGCCATCTGGAAAGCCCTCTTCCTGTGCTTGCTTCATCCTTTTCTAGCTTCTGCCAGGGGAGCCCAAGGAAGAAAAAATTTCAATAAACTCCCAATAGGAAAGTCTACACGAACCTTCTGGATTATAGATGAGCTCCAAGCCCTGTTTCACCATATACTCTCGCCTACTGCAGAGCACAATCAGCTGTCTGTCAGGACTCAGTACCAGCCACACTGGAATTCCCTCCTATATGTAACCAAAGATATGCCTTTTCTTCTTTCATGCCTGTGCTACTATAATCCAACAGCTCCTCAACTCCCACTTTATAACCACAATTATTCATTCAGATAGTGTAGTCTCATCACCTAATACTCTTTTAATCTAACATTCACCAAACTGTGTAGTTTCCTTCTAATCTGTTAACACCACAGGTCGAGGAATCCTTTCCCTCACCTGAGGGCCCGGCTGAGCTTGTCGTAATTCATCTGTGGTTTGCATTTCCTGCGGCCCCAGAGGCGGGCCACCTCATCTGGATCCTTGATGACAAACTCCCCATACTCTCCCTGCTGCCAGGCGATGACATGGCGGAACTCTTCCTTCTGCAGCAGCTCCAGGATGAAGTGCCACAGCTGAATCTGCCGGGAGCCCGGGGAGGACTC
>PVLA01014616.1:0-29488 GCA_004027455.1 Hydrochoerus hydrochaeris
CACCCCAGCTCTGCACAGATGACCTGGGCAGTGGGGAACATGAAGTTCACATCAGACACCAGAATCCAGCCTCTCCCAGAGTTCACTTCCACTCTTCCAGAGCAGAGTCCATAACTTCCACCCAGACGCACAAATCCTGTAGGAGATAAAAACAAAATGAGTGTCCTTGATCCAAGCATAGAAGTGGTGAATGATATGTTAGAGGTTCCATTGTTAAAGTTTTTCTTTTTCCCAGAGCTGTTTCATATGGGAAGTGGATGGAAAATTGAAGTTAAAATTAGAACCACATGAGAAGTGTTTGATGATAAATTCAGGAAGAATTGTCAGAGTCAGTTCAGAATTTTCGATCCTGTTAGAGGAACACTAGAATCCTGATCTTTGGTGCCTTTGATATCAAAACACATTTATTGATCTACCATTGTCTATGCATCTATCTATAAATTATTTTCATTTTTTTCTAAGATCTATGTTCTTCCAGCGAATTTGACCTAAAGTAACAACAACAACAACAACAAAAAGATTAGGCTTAGTTTTTCATTATTTCATCACTAGAATATTTCTGTACTTGCATAATAATGTCAACTATTAACCGCTAACAAAGAATGAAATCTTTTCAGTATTTATTTAAAACTCACATTTACATTATGTTCCCATTTAGACATGAGAGTAAGGCCCACAATTTAGAGAGCAAATGATGCAGAAATCATGTTTTGACACTATGAATTCTAAGGTGTGTTTATTCAACTTCTCATACAGAAGACAGAAAGAATATTGAGAAACTGGATCAGAATTGCCTAAGCCCTTGAGCCTTCATCATTTTTGTTGATGGTTTAGTGTAAGTAAATTGTCACTCATAAGTTGAATTTAAAGAAACCAGGAAACACTTAAGGAAAATGCTTAGGAAGGAATTTTAAGATTAAATTCAGAATCCAAGGAGATATCAGACTACAAACCTGAACTTTTAAGTAACAAACACTATTAATAATTAAGTAAAGCAGTAATTGTCTTTCTCAAGGGAAAATATTCAATAATGTTTTGTACTCCAATAAGTAGCTTGAAAAGAATAGTAAATATGTTAGTGTATTTTATTAATATACTGCCTTTTAACATTCAAACTGAATATCTCCTGTTTCTGATGATTGGCAAGAACATCAAAGTCCAGGTTCAGAAGTGTCTCTATAAAGTATTTTAAATGATATTATAGGAAGCTTTGCACTGGCTTTTGACCAACGTGGTAGCTTCAACAGTATGATCTAATAAGCTTTATTTAAAAAGTATTTCATACTAGCAATAGGATACTGGTAAAATACATCACTTGGGAATTAAAAATACATCTACACAAGTTTTTAGTCTTTAGATTTGAGGATCAAGAGACCTGCAGTTGTGGGTTGAAGCTTCACTATCAATACTGGTGGACAGGGACAGGTGCAGTAGTGACAATGATCCTGACTCCTAGGCAGAGAGGAATTCTGAGTGGCAGTGAGCTCTGCCTGTAGGTGCAGCCACAGCTCACTTGGCTGCTCTGGTTTCCACCCATGTCCAGCTGCACATTAGGGGTCCCTACAAGATCACCAGCAAAGACCACCAACCATGCAGGACCTGAATTCAATCTAACCATTTCTTTTTCATATTTTCATTGCATGCTGTGCTGGTAAAAAGAGGGATGGATTGAATAAATTCAGGCAGAATATAATTTTATTTTTATTTGCTTTTCATGTTATTATCTTGTTCTCTTTCTTTACCTTTTTTCATATTGGCAACTAAATCAGAGCCTTCCTATTGAGTCACATTCCTAGTCCTATAGTTTTATTAGTTATTTGGAGACAGAATCCTGCTATGTTACCCAGACTAAGCTTGAATTTGAGAACGTACTGAGATTTCCAGTCACTGGCCCTATTCTTTAAACTTCTTTATTAACACAGATTTAGAGGCTAGTTTTTCACTCACTCTTCATTTGAGTCCTCAGATGTCCAGTGGATGAGTAAAGCAGAATGAATCCTTCACATCTTTGCTTTATTTGCATCTGTCTCCTTTTCTACCTTAATCATGAGGCTGATTCCTTGTTAAATGCCAGATTTCTATCAAATGGACCTAAGATTCTACTGTCCTGCCCTAAACAAGAATGCATTAACACAATATTGCCCTTCAAGTTGTACTTTTCTGAGTCATTCTTTCATCACCCTGAATTTCAGAAATAACAAATGTAAACCATATACATATCTTGCAAGAAGGATCAAAACTAACACAGTGGACAACAATTTTAATCCTATTGTCAAAGCTCTGCATGACAGATCCTTGAATTTGATCAATCAGACAATAATTGACAATGGATTTCTCATTCGATGGGCTTTGTTTCTCTGCTTTTGAGGTTTCCTGTACAACCCCATAGTTCTTGTTAAGTCCTTGATACAAAGGTAAAGCTGCTGGTACCTGAGTCTTCCCAGTATAAATCTTGTGAAGAAATCATTTTCTGAATTCTCCTGTACTTTCTCCCCTAAGTTTTATATGATATATATAATTTTAGCAACAACTATTGAGTATAGAATAGCATGACTACATTTAATCAAATTCCACAGACACTCCAATGGACTCATACAGCAAAAGGTAAATTGAAAACAAAATTCTAAATACTGAAATCTCTGAGAAATAAAGTGATATTTGCATGATAACTGACATCAGTGTTACTTCAGACAAGAAGGGAAAGCTTGTCCACAGACCTAGAATATCAAGGAAACTTCTTTGCTCTGCTAGCTTAGGGATCTCGGTGCATTGTCAGTAAAAACCTATAGGTTTCTCATGTGAGTTTTGCACATATGAACAGAAGGTTTCTAAGGTATCTATCCTTAAAGTGACAGAAATGCACATGGATTCCAGGAAATGTGTAAAAGGAGTACTTGTTTTTTAGAAAATGATGTACACTACCTTTGAATTGTCTGGTAAAAAGCCTATCTCTGTTTTTCCTTCTTTTCCCAGAACTCTTTGTTATTGTATTGCTTGTGTACTATTGTCAATGTCTTTTCATTATGGCATCTTTTAGGCATAACATTTAAGATTCACATGTGTTCCCAAGGACCAAAGTTACCTGTACGCTTGTGCTTCTGTCACTTTTGAAAGCTCAGCGGATATAGTGCTTGTAGTGGTTGATTGATTGTGTAACTTGAGACATTTGAAAGCTTAACTAAATGGGTTTAGCAACTCTATAACCAAGGGTGTAGAAGACCCACCTTGGGTGGCTCATCACCTGGAGGTATAAAAGGGAAGTAGGAAGGAGGAATGCATTCCATTCTTTGAAGAAGCTCCAGTTTTGCCTTTGTTTGGACCTCGTTTCCTGGCTTCCAGTGTAGACTCTTCAGCTTTCCAGTGTAGGCTCTTCAGCGTTTCATTATAGAGCCTTTGGCCTTCTGTCACTGACCCGTCAGCTTGCTGGTATGGGCTTGCACAACACACTAGAGTGAACTCCAGACCTTGGATTGAATCCTTTTGGCTTCCAGTGTGCAGATGCCCTCTGCACGCTTCCTCATCTGACTCTATGGCTGACCATTGTAAGCCAATCTTGTTGTTTCTTTTATATCTCTATATTTTGTGTTCTATCTATTCTCTCTAGCAAAACCTTGACTAATACAAAATTTGGTATCTGGAGTGGTCCTAGAGAGACAGAATTATAATAATGGCATTCTTTAATGGTGTTAGAATTTCTTGGAGTTGGCTCTGCAATTTCATGAGACCTGAAGACACCAAGGTCTCCCCTTCTACTTCTGTGGATTATGCTGATAATCCTTGGCATGAACTGTTAAACTAATATGTCTCATAGATCCATTTGATTATCCTAATTCACCAATTGTGAGATGCCACAAATTTAGTGATTCTGTACAAAACAATTTTGAATATCTTTGGCAGAGTACACAATATAATGATGATGGATGGTTGGTCTTAGCCTCTCTGGACAAACTAATGAAGGAAAAATACCATTTCCAGAAACAGATAAGAAATTTAAAGTTTCTTAATGTGTCATGAGAGAAAATCTCCTCTCTTTTAGCCACAAGGCTGAGATTGCAGAAACCCAAACACAGTCCCTCATAATTCGATTGGCTGAACTACAAGGTAAATTTAATTCACAGGCTGGAAGGATATCTGAAACAAAGGTGAGGGCACTGGTCAGAAAAGACTGGGATCCCATGAATTGGGATGGAGATGTAGGGGAGGATCCTGAGGAAATTGAAGATACTGTATTCCTGGATGCTAATGAAGTTTTTTGCCACAGGAAGAGATTTCTGAGGTGGCAGAGGCATCACTACCTCTACCCCCTGCTATGTTGGAGACTCCTAGTAAATTTCAGGAAGCTAATCCTGTTTTGACTAAACATTATAATGCTGATGCTCCTTAGGAATCACCCTCTATACCAGTTTTTGCCTCCAGGCCCATAACCATGTTTAAATCACAAAAAGCTCCTAAATGTGAGATACACAGTGTGACCCATGAAGAGGTCCACTATACTCCCAAAGAATTTCTTGAGTTTTCCAACTCTTACAGGCAGAGGCCTAATGAGCAAGCATGGGACTGGATTTTGGAGGAAAAAACATACACCTGGATCAGGCTGAATTTGTTGACATGAACCCATTAAGTAGGGATTCTGAATTTAATGTCATAGCTCATGGGGTGGAGAAAGGTGTCAATAGTTTATTTGGCTGGTTGGCAGTGGTATGGATCAAAATATGGCCCATTGTGAATTAGTTAGAGATGCCTGATATTCCATGGTTTACTAATGATGAGGTGATTCAGAGGCTCAGGGAAATGGGACCGCTGGGGTGGATCTGTCAAGTTAAACCTAATCCTCCACATTGGGATGATCCACAAAACATACCCTTCACCAGCACCTTGAGAAACAGATTTGTGAGGGGGGCACTAGCATCCCTGAAGGGCCTTGTTATTGCTCTTCTTTGCATTCCAGACCTTACTGTGGAGGACAGTGGTTACTTAATTAGGACATTTAAGAGCAGTGGGCTTGATTGGGTCCCGGAGGGGCAGAGGTCAAGTGGCAGCACTTAATCGACAAGAGCAGGGTCCACGTACTTACCGTAATGGACAGCAGAAGCAGAACAATTACCAGAATAATCTGATGCATGCAAACCTCTGGTGTTGGCTGATTAGCCATGGTTTTCCTAGAAGTGAAATAGACAGGAAGCCTACAAAATTTTTACTAGATTTATATAACTGAAAACATTTAAGGGCAAATGAACAGAATTTTACTTCAAATTGTTGTAAATGAGAATCATGGCCCCTCAACCAGTTACCAGATTTGAGCCAGTTTACAGACCCAGAACCGCTCGAATGATGGGGAAGCCAGGTCCCCTTGGAGAAGAATTCTGATGTGCCAAAAATTTATACTGTTAATCTTTCTCCCATCCTTCCCCAGAGGGGCCTAAGGCCTTTTGCCTGAGTAACTGCCCACTGGTGAAAGGGGAGCGATCAGACATTTCTGTGACTACTGGACACTGGTTCTGAACTAACACTGATTCCAGGGGATCCAAAACATCATTGTGGCCCTCCAGTAAGAGTAGGGGCCTATGTAGGCCAGGTGATCAGTGGAGATTTAGCAAAGGTCTGACTCACAGTGGGCCCAATAGGTCCTCGGGTTCAACCTCTAGTCATTTCCCCTGTTCTGGATGTATAATTGGGATTAATGTACTTAGTACCTGGAAGAATCCTCACATTGGTTCCCTAACCTGTAATGTGAAGGCTATCATGGTTGGGAAGGCCAAATGGAAGCCATTAGAATTGCCTTTGCCTGGTAAAATAGTAAACCAGAAGCAGTATCGAATTCCTGGAGGGATCCCAGAGATTAGTGCCACCATCAAGGACTTGAAAGATGCAGTGGTGGTGGTGCCCATGACATCTCCATTTAATTCCCCCATTTGGCCTGTGCAGAAGACAGATGGGTCTTGGAGAATGACAGTGGATTACCGTAAACCAAGTCAGGTGGTGACTCCATTTGCAGCAGCAGTACCAGATGTGGTTTCCTTGCTTGAGCTGATTAACACATCTCCTGGTACTTGGTATGCAGCTATTGATTTTTCAAATGCCTTTTTCTCCATACCTATCCATAAGGATCATCAAAAACAATTTGCTTTTAGCTGGCAGGGCCAGCAATATACCTTTAATGTCTTACCTCAGGGGTATATTAACTCACCAGCCCTGTCACAAGTGAAGCTTGTCACAAGTTTGAAGGGATCTTGACCACTTTGCTCTGCCACAGGACATCACACTGGTCCATTACATTGATGATGTTATGCTGATTGGGCCTAGAGAGCAGGAGGTAGCAACTACACTGGATTCGTTAGTAAGGCATTTGAGAGCCAGAGGATGGGAAAAAAATCCAACAAAAATTCAAGGTCCTTCTACCTCAGTGAAATTTCTAGGAGTCCAGTGGTGTGGAGAATGCAGAGATATCCCTTCAAAGGTAAAAGATAAGTTGTTACATCTAGCTTCCCTTACGTCTAAAAAGGAGGCACAACGCTTAGTGGGCATATTTGGATTTTGGAGGCAACACATTCCTCATTTAGGTGTCTTAATCTGTCCCATTTACCGAGTGACTTGGAAAGTTGCTCATTTTGAGTGGATCTCAGAACAGGAAAAGGCTCTGTAACAGCTCAAGGCTGCTGTACAGGCTGCTCTCCCACTGGGGCCATATGATCCAGCAAAACCAATGGTACTCAAGGTGTCAGTAACAAATAAAGATGCTGTTTGGAGTCTCTAGCAGGCCCCCATTGGTGAATTACAGTGGAGACCTTTAGGATTTTGGAGTAATGCTCTGCCATCATCTTCAGACAACTATTCTCCCTTTGAGAAACAGCTGTTGGCTTGCTACTGGGCCCTAGTAGAAACTGAACACTTGACTATGGGCCACCAAGTCACCATGCAACCTGAGTTGCCTATCATGTCCTGGGTATTATCTGACCCACCCAGTCATAAAGTTGGATGTGCACAGCAACAGTTTATCATTAAATGGAAATGGTATATTTGTGACCAAGCCAGAGCAGGCCCAGAAGGCATAAACAAATTACATGAGCAAGTTGCCCAGATATAGGAGCAGGTTGCTCCTATACCTGCTATGTTGCCTTCGGTTTCCCAGCATGCACCTATGGCCTTGTGGGGTGTACTGTATGATCAGTTGTCAGAGGACAAGAAGGGTAGGGCCTGGTTTACAGACAGTGCTGCATGTTATGCAGGCACCACCTGCAAGTGGACAGCTGCAGCATTACAACCCTTTAAAAGATATCTTTAAAAGATAGTGGTGAAGGGAAATTGTGACAGTGGACAGAACTTTGAGCAGTGCATTTGGTAGTACATTTTGCCTAGAAGAACAAATGGCCAGATGTGAGACAGTCTACTGATTCATGGGCTGTAGCCAATGGTCTAGCCAGATGGTCAGAAACTTGGAAGGAACATAATTGGAAAATTGGTGACGAAGATAATTGGGAAAGAGGTATGTGGATAGACTTTTCTATATGGGCAAAGGATGTAAAAATATTTTTCCCATGTAAATGCTCATCAAAAGGTAATATCAGCAGAAGACAACTTTAATAATCAAGTGGATAAGATGACTTGTTCTCTAGACAGTGGCCAACCTCCTTCATCAGCCACCCCAGTCACTGCCCAATGGGCCCATGAATAGAGTGGCTATAGTGGCAGTGATGGAAAGTATGCATAGGCTCAGCAACATGGACTCCCACTCACCAAGGCAGATCTGGCTACAGCCAGTGCTCAATGCCCAGTATGCCAGCAGCAGAGGCCAACACTGAGTTCCCAATATGGCAGCATTCCCCAGGGTGGTCAACCTGCAACCTGGTGGCAGGTTGATTATATTGGACCACTTCCACCATGGAAGGGACTGCACTTTGTTCTCACTGGCATAGATATGTATTCTGGATATGGCTTTGCCTTTGCTGCATGTAATACTTCTGCTAAAACTACCATCTGCGGACTCACAGAATGCCTTATCCACCATCATGGAATTTCCACATAGCATTGCCTCTGACCAAGGAACACATTTTACAGCTAAAGAAGTGAGACAGGGGGCTCATGCTCATGAAATTCACTGGTCCTACCATGTCCCTTACCATTCAGAAGCAGCTGGATTGATAGAAAGATGGAATGACCTTCTGAAGACAGTTACAATGCCAGCGAGGTGGCAACAGTTTGCAAGGCTGGGGTAAGGTACTTCAACAGGCTGTATATGCTTTAAATCAACGTCCACTATATGGCACTGTGTCTCCCATGGCCAGAATTCATGGGTACAGGAATCAAGCAGTGGAAGTAGGAATGGTACCACTCACAATTACCCCTAATGATCCACCAGCAAAATTTTTGTTTTCTGTCCATGACCTCATGTTCTGCTGGCCTAGAAGTTTTGGTTCCAGAGTGGGGAAGGCTTATACCAGGAAGCACAACACTGGTACCATTGAACTGGAAATTAGGACTTCCCCCTGGTCATTTTAGTCTCCCCATGCCACTGAGGAAACAAGTTAAAAAGAGAGTCATAGTGTTGTGAGGGGTGATTGACCCAGACTACCAAGGGGAAGTTGGACTACTACTCCACAATGGAGGAAAGGAAGAATATACATGGAGTGCAGGAGATTCCTTAAGGTGCCTTTTAGTACTACCATGCCCTGTCATTAAATTTAAAGGAAAATTATAGCAACCTAATGCAGACAAAGTGACAAGTGGCCCAGAACCTTCAGGAATGAAGGTTTGGGTCACTCCACCAGGAAAAGAACCAAGACCTGCAGAGGTGCTTCCTGAAGGCCAAGGGAATATAGAATGGGTAGTAGAAGAAGGAAGTTCTAAATGCCAGCTATGTCCCTGTAATTGGTTACAGAAAAGAGGATTATAATTACTGTTTCTCCCAAAATATGGTTCTAATGCAACATAAGGTTAGACTTAATGCTGTTTTTTGAGAATTGTTAAACTTGTGTTATAATGTTAAAGTTATTAACTGATAAGAGTAAGCATAAACCAAAGAAAAGTTACATTGTGTATTCTGGTAGGGGAATTAATGTGTTTCCATTTGTACAAAGGACAGTTGTAACATGTTAGGCACAATTCTATGTATGTCTGTGATTCTGGAACTAATTTAAAGAAATGTGTCTGGTTGCCAAGTTGACAAGGGGTGGATTGTAGTGGTTGATTGATTGTGTCAATTTGAGACATTTGGAAGCTTAACTAAATGGGTTTAGCAACTCTATAACCAAGGGTCTAGAAGACCCCCCTAGGGTGACTCATCACCTGGAGGTATAAAAAAGAAGTAGGTAGGACGAATGCATTCCATTCTTTGGAGAAGCTCCAGTCTTTGCCTATGGTTGGACCTTGTCTCCTGGCTTCCAGTGTAGACTCCAGATTTCCAATATAGACTCTTCAGCCTTTCATTGTAGAGCCTTCGGCCCTCATCACAGACCTTTCAACTTGCTGGTGTGGACTTACACGAGACACTAGGTTGAACTCCAGACCTTGGATTGAATCCTTTTAGCCTCCAGTGTGCAGATGCCCTCTGCACGCTTCCTCATCTGACTCTGTGGCTGACCATCATAAGCCAATCTTGTTGTTTCTTTTACATCTGTATATTTTATGTTATATCTGTTCCCTCTAGTAAAACCCTGACTAATACAGTGTTTTTCTCATTAAAGCACAGCAAGAATGGTTGCTGGAGGTCCCAAGATTGTGAAGATAATGGCAGAATTGGAAATGATAAAATGGAAATGATGAGTGTGGAGAGAGTGTGCTTCACAAGGTGCACATTTGAGCTTTTGGAACAGAGTTTATATTTGTCTAGGAGACAGGTGTTTCAGGATCATATTGAAAACCATTTCCATAATACCTTTTCAAAATGCAAGCATTCTTTCAAATTTTACAACACACAAGAAACTTCACACTAATCATTTTTTATGTGAAATTTTAAGCCTTGTGGGAGAAAAGCAGAGATCTTCTTAAGCCATAAGCTACCAAATACATTTCTCTTTTTATTGTGAAGCCATTAGAAATAAGCTATACTTGATTTTAGGCAAAATGTAAAGAAGTTGTATTATCACAGAAATTATTTTATCTCTCTGCTTATCTAGGTACATGAAAATATCATTGTATCCAGTTTGTACTGTCTGGCAGTAGGCACTAAGTTTCTTCACAATTTGGAGCCTTTACACATTCTTTTAGAGAAAACTGTACAAATAAACACTTCTTATGTTGATGGAGGAAGAATTTGTGATTCAGGGCCTTTCATTCATAGATCTTTGACCATTGTAACTAATGTCTGAATCCAAGAAAAAGAGACTTGGAAATTTGCAGTAATTCATAAATTCTCCTGTGCTTGTTCAACCCTGCTCCTATGACTGCAGAACTTGTTAGTTTTAAACATTGTTTCCTTCTATACACACAGAAACCTGCAATGCATATGGGTCTATATAGGCTACTCCTCAGACCTTTGTTTAACAATTTGATTGCT
This sequence comes from Hydrochoerus hydrochaeris, assembly GCA_004027455.1. NCBI lineage: Eukaryota > Metazoa > Chordata > Mammalia > Rodentia > Hydrochaeridae > Hydrochoerus > Hydrochoerus hydrochaeris. Next base: position 10,493 of record PVLA01014616.1, read on the forward strand.
ACAAAGGGAGTATGCATGAGAATTTACTAATGTTATGAATTATAGGTAAATTACAGAAACAAAATTACAAAGGTTGATTTTGATTGGTAAGACATGAGAGTGAACTATCTCGCCATATAAAACCACCTACATCGGAAAGAGTATTCAAGCCTTAATGACAGTAAAGCCATTGAAGCCCATCATCACCAGCTATGTAAGTACTCCTGCTTTATGGATGGACCTCTCACTCCTGCAGAGCTCACCCATTTCCTATTACAAGTTTAGACATGTATATTCTTGGCACTCTCCATCTCTCCTCCCCTGTGGATTAATTACAGACCATACCTGAGCAAATGACTCCTGCATCTGGCCCTCGGGTGCATTTGTGCTGATCCCAGCTCCAGGAGGGGCACTGCCACAAATGGCTCTCCTCTCCTGTACAGCCTGGATTATTCAGATGGATGGATTTTGATCTGGAACCAAAGTAACCATTGTTTGTGGCAGAGGCAGCCACTCCACAGCCAATCTGTCTGCACACAACTTGGGCTTCCCTCATGCTCCAGTTGTCATTGCAGATGGTGGCCCATGAACCCTGGTGAAGAACCTCCACTCTTCCCACACAGCGATGACCCCCATTCATCAGATGTAGCTGTGGGGTTCCTAAGGAGAGAGCATCATGACAGTGGTCACATTTATAAAGAAAATCAGGTTGGCTTACTGTTTATTGGGGTCACTCAACCAAGCAGTGAGTACACTCCACATTCAGTCCATGGAGGTTGCTGGGCAAGACAAAGAGTTCCTGATCCAGACCATCAGATAGATGGTCTGGATTCCCACACAAATAAAAATGACCACAGAGGATATATATGACTGAAAATTAAGAAATGAAACTAAACTTGTGAACAGTCTCAAGGAAAAGTTCCTAACAGAGGTAAACTTTCACTTACAGAGTTCTGAAGATGATGTGTGAAAATATCAGAATCCCTGTCCTGAATAGAGAGTGTCTTTCAATGAATGAGGTGTTAGACATTTGAATGGGCCAACATCTGAAATGATTTCTTAAAACACACACTCACACACACACACACACACACACACACACACACACACACAAACTAATGCCACTGACCCAGATGTCAGGAGGATTAAAGGGGAGAAATGAAGTTTATAAACTTGGGTGAAATAATCAGAAGCTTATCAGAGCAATTCAGAATTATTCTTGTTTGTACACTCATTCAAAGATGAACAATTATTTGATGGTGACATAGCCATGATTTACCCAAGGACATTATTCCCGCTTGTCTAGGTTTCAATTTCCACTTCTGGATACCTACTTTCAGTGTATATTTCTCTTCTTGGAGTAGATCCAGCAATCACAGATAAGAGACAATGTCAAATGTTATTGAGACTGGCCATATTCCATGCAAAATCAAAGATAGTTGATTGTTTCTTTAAACATATCTACTGGTTGCTTGGACTTTCTGTCAGGACTTATTGCTCTGGGCTTGAAGTTCTTTGCTCTTTTGGTGCTAATTTATGTGTTCAAATTCTATATCAGAATAGATATGGGTTAGGTTTCTGATATGAGCACACTTAAGCAGAAGATTTGAATATAAACATTTTAGCATTAGTCTGTTTTCCATGGGCTGTCTCTTGGGAACAGACTCAAGCTCCTTCACACTGAACTACATTCTTAGTGATTTTTATTTTATGTTTTATTAACAATGTCCCACTAAACTGCTAAATTGCACATTCTAAACCCCAGTTTTAGATCCTTCTACCTTAGGGTCCCAAATGATTGGGATGATAAGTGTGCACCACTTTTGGATGAATAGTCTCTTATTTTCATGCATGAACAAAATCATTTAAAGAGAGTTTAAATAATGCCAATCTGCATGATTCAAACAAATGGTAAAGACAGAGAATAAAACCTAGATCTTCTGTTATCGTGGAAAATGAAGGAGTTTAAAGCAGTTTGTAGTGTTCTCACTGAGTACAACTAAAGACATTGGAAATGTAAAACTACTAATTGCATTAAATTTTGTTTCCACAGTAGAGAATGTATAGGCTCCAATTTCAAAGAATTGGATCTTTTTCATTTATTAGCCAAGGATTTCCATGTTATTTTCCTCTATGAGAATTCCTTGAGTCAACTCATGGGTTAGTAGGTCACAATCCTGTTTTGTCAAGCTGAGGACTCCTGCTGGGTCACAGAAGCCAGCCTCATCATATTTAGCTGCACTAAAGTAAGGTTAAATTTGATTGTAGAAAGATGTTCCCTGTTCACAGCCATGCTATAATGCCTTGTTCTATGGGGTAATTGCCTAGATGCCTGCCTGGGCATCTGAATATGGGCAGAACTCTTTCTAGGTCTGACCACTCTCAAGGATATTCTCTCTCTGAAATGCTTATCTAAATGGAATAGATGTCTGCAGCCTTCAGGTGCTTGGTCAGCTCCAGAAAGTTGCTAATTCTCTATTGCTGGTTATATTATTTGATTTTATGTGCAGCCTAAAATTTCATTCTTTTGCATATAGACATGCAATCTTATCAGTTCCATTTGTTGAAGGGAAATCATCCTTTCACTCATGTGTGTCACTCACCCCAATGTTCACACATGTTTTGGTTGCTTCACTACTAGTTGTAGCATGACCCCAGAAGTCCCTGAGATTATGCAGATATTTGTGCCTGTGGATGTCTAGTCTTCATGTCTAAGGTGCTGTGTTCACCATCAACGCTACGACTTTGCACAGCTGAGCATGGAGAAAGACTATTTGTTGGTTAGTTAGTAAGGAACTGGTCTTGGAACTAAGTTATAGACTGGTTAAATATAATTCTGTGCTGTTACTCATACTGCTTATTCCCAGCCCAGTTTCTGTGGGTGAACCTCATGGAAAAGAGACGGTATAAGGTAGGGACATATCTCCCCAGTGAATTGGAATTTTATTCTAGCCAGCATCACCTGTAGCTTCTTTGCAGAAAGTTTGTACTGTGAATCTGCTCAGTAGAATAATCTCTCAACAATGTGGATCTTATTACACTCCCAAGTGCTCCACTGGCCTTCACAAACTGTGGATTCCAGGTGGAACATAGCATTGCAGCATCAGTGGATGCTGAACTGCCCATTCTATTCTTCCTTTATCTTCAGGCTTGTCAACATGGAAAGAATAATTATCTACTTGGGGGGGAAAAGGAATGTGGACATCCAGCTCTGTCAAGGAACCTATGATTGGTCAATTTCAGTGACACTGCCTGGATTGAACAAAAATTATCCCAGTGCCTGACCATACTGAGATTGAGGCAACCAGACCTGCCTCACTCCAGGCAGGGGCTTGAGAGGATGCACTACTCTTTCTACATAATACTCTTGTTCTTACTGAACAACACAGCATTTGTCAGTCTGGGATATTTCAGCCTTGTATTGTCTCCTAGTACCTAAATTATAGCAATACACTGATAATAGTCTCAAATCAAACTTAGTCTGAAAGCACCACCTAATAGTGAAATAGTATCTACAGGCTAAATGAAAATTCATTTAGCTAAATATAAATTTCAATGCAATGCATTTAGCTAAATGAATGTTGAATTTCAATGCAATTATGTGTGGGAAAGACAGAAGCAAATAAAACCAAGTAAGATAGTGGATACAGGAAGGACTAGTGTAATTAATGTAAGCTCTGTGCTTGTATGGAGATATCATAAAATATATATGAACAATGCATAGTAATAACTTTTTAAATCAGAGTAGTATAACTTAATTAATACCTACTCCTTTAAAGTGTACTTGAAATCACATGCTTACAACCTTAACCATCTTCTAGGGAAAAACCGACCTCACTTAATGCCCAACAGTAATATCTGAAACTGAATAATATTGACTCTTATGAATAAACTCTTGGTCTGGGAATTTAAAATAGCTCTTGTAAGGAATCTCAGTGAGGTTTAAGAAACCAGAGATGTGATTCAATACCTAATGTAAATATGTACAGCAAGATGGCATCAGATAAAAACCCCACAAAAACCAAAAAGTATAAATCCTTCAGCTGAAAGGGACACTAAATGAAAATAAAAGCCATTAGGGTCTTCTGGAAAAATGGTAGAAGGGTAAGCAATAACAAACTGACTTCTCCAAGATTTGAAATCCAGATACTGGATAACAACATGGGGAATAAAAAGAGGGAGGGGTTCTTCAGAACTCAGGAATTGGGATATTGGGTCCTACAGAGAAACTGGAGTCACACAACACAGAAAGAGGAAAGGGCTATCTTAACTTTATCCCCAGCTCCCGAATTCTGAGAAAGGAAGACTGTGTTGACATAGAAAGTGAAAGTAGAGGACTCCAGAGACATTCAGAGAGAAACACAGCAGTGACATGGCCCAGTGGATGCTCTCTGCTACAGAAACTGGTGAGTGAGTCCAGTACCAGAAGAGGTCATATCTCCCAAGAGAAAGTGGTTGGATGTCATTATAGGTAGTTGTTGACTGAACCTGTGACTCACAGGAGTCTCAGGTTGTCTTAAAATTAAGCCTCCCATTGCTTCCACGGTGACTAGGTAAGAAACAGCTATGAGAGATGTCTGTCATCAGGGAGTCATGGGTAGGTTGGTTAGGGACCACCAAAAGGGTTTCAACTACATAACTCAGACCCCACCCACATGGTCAGAAACCAGGCTTAGCCTCAATAGCTGTAGATTTGAAAGTCTTGTAATTGGTACCCTCACCCTAAGCCTATGTCCTGATTGTTGGTGACTATATCCAGCATGAATCTGGGTTCTGATTGACTTTTGTTTTTCTACTTCTATGAGCAGGGACATTCTTGAATTGGACATTGCTCCCAAACTGTAGACCTTGGAAGAAAATTACACATTTGAAAGAGAGAAATTGTTTCTTTTTGTTTTTGTTTTTGTTGTTTTTGGTTGTTTGCTTGTTCACTTTTCTTTGTTTCTTTATTTTTGTTTTACTTTTTCTGGTGAGTGTGAGCATGGTTTTTTTTGTGTGTGTGCATGTGTGTTTTCATATTTTTCTTTTTCTTTTTCTCTTCTTCCTTTCCCTCCACTCCTCCTTACTATTTCTTTGGGATTCAGAAATTTTTCTTTGTTTTTCTTATGTGCTTCTTGTCTTTTTTTCTGTTTTCTTTTTCTCCTTTTAACATTTCTCTCTTTACTTGCTTCTCTCTTATTCATTCAATACAACTTCTTTCTTTTTCTCTTTTTTCTCTACCTTCTGTTTCTTGCAAGTTTTTCTCTTTTCTTTATGCTATTGTATAAATGTTGTTTGACTCTTCAATTAGATCCTTCGTTCCAGTTCTCTCTACTCTTCTTGTATCACAGAGTTTAAGCTTACAAATATAAGCAGATTTGAAAGTCTTGTAATTGGTACCCTTACCCTAAATATAAGCTTATCCTTCATTACTCCTTTAAAGCCCTATATATTTAATAGTACCACTATAGATCATTGCTAATCATTCAATAGTTTGTTAGCACTGTAAAATAACCATGGAATTGTTTTCTAACATTATCAGGGTTATAAAGTTTGCATTTAGTGTATATTAGCAGTAAATCAAAACCTGAGTTGTCTTAATACATAATAACTGCCACTTTCTTCTGTAGAATTAAAAGTGGTGCATAATCAATTTATGTGATATGTTAATATCTAATTTCTCTCGGATGACAATACTGTAACCATTTTATTTGATATTAACAGGACTGCATAATTTTTGCTCTTTCTCTTTCAGGTAATGCACAGATTAAAATTGTGACATTAAGAAAACTACTGTATGTTGCAGAAGTACTTGTTTACTGGGCAAACTGCTATGCATCTTCTGCTCTGAAATTAACCCAGTTGGTCAACTCTTAGGGCTTTAGGAAATATTATAGTTAACCACACACAAATCATTTTACATATAAGCACCTAAAGACATCTCTATATTAGCAGCAAAGTCCTTAGACTATAAGCATTCACTAGCCTCAGCACAAAGCCAAACAAAAATAATAGAAACATGAGAAATAAGGTAACAAAATCTTTCAAAAGTCTCAAATAACCTTAAGGCAATCCAGGTGGCAGCAAGGGGGCAGAATAACATAAATTACAAAGCCAGTTTACTTGAAAGAATAACAGAATAATAAAGCTCAAATAATAGAAGCAATAAATCAAAAGATTCAGAATGCTTTCATTGACACAAATAAAGATTTGCTTGAGTGAAACAAAATAATATAAAACATGAACAAGCAGTTTGGCAAAGAATCAGAGTCTGTGAAAAGTCTGTGAAAAGACTTAGAGTCCATCAAAAATCCCAGATAATAAGAATCATAGTGAGTCAATGATGAGCAAAACCAATGTGAGGCCAAATTTTAGCACTAGAAGACAAGGATGCCTTGAAAGAACAACTAATTATAGATACTTAAAAAGACAAGAAGATATGAAAAATGAATCCACTATTTTCCTGCAAGATGATGCAAAGAAATATAAACTCAAAATAATTGAAACAATTGAAAAATCAGGAAACAACACAAATGGCATCAATAATTTTACAGAATGAAGGGCCACCTGTCAGGAGGGAGGGTTCAGCAGGGCATGGAAGAGCCAGAGACCAGAGGAGGGTGCAGGAAGGCAGGCTGGTCTTGCTGGATCCACAAGAACACCTTTTTTCTCCCCACTGGGGGCCAGGCCTGCAGAGGTGGCTGGGCTCCCAGACCCATGCCCTGTGTGTTAGATCTCTCCCCAGGGATCCGAAATGCTGGCAGGTGGGCCTGCTGGGGGCAAGGTACCCAGAGCCATCTCTGGAGGGGCAGGAGGGATGCATCCAACTCTGTCCTCTGACTCTTAGTGGAGGTAGCTGAGGAGTTGTAGTGTGTACCCTTTTAAGAAGGAGCAGCTGAGATTTGAAGTTCTTCCTCCCTCTTTGAAGTCTGGACAGATTGGGGATTGTGTTGCCTTGGCAATGCACTTTACCTTCTCTCAGAGGCCACGGGCTCTGCTCCTATCTCACTGTTTCATTGAATATAAGTCAAGGCTGCCTACTATCCCCACTCCTTTTCTACTTCATAATGGAGGTCCACCAAGACGTTAAGGTGTTGAGAGTGTTTTAGAAGGGCTTTATGGACCATGGCTAACAAGATATCTTAGTTTATTTGAAGACTGTGAACCAGAAGAGCTGACTGATGGATCTATAAATTAAAGAAAATCATTTTGCATAGATATACAATCAGTGATTGTATACTGTTTCTTGATTCTTTGCAGTCAACACAACAGAGAAGATATTATCTCAAGGCCAGTCCAACACTATTAAGGCTGAATGTCAAGCAGAAAATTATCTAAATGCACTCTTTCAAAAGAAAGATCTTCCTCATAACTGTGATCTTAACATTTCCATAGTTGCTCAGGAATTAATGAAAAAAATGATATGTAAGTTTGAAATTGAGTGCATCTCAAAAAGTGATAAAATTCAAGAGAACAGAAATGGTTTAGTTGGACCAAGTTTCATATGTGAAAGTATTCAGATGAATCAAGCAGAAAACTCGCTTCAGGAAGAGCACAAAGGCCATTAGACCTCATTGTGAATCGAATGGGAGAACAAAATAATCAGCAAGGGGAGTGAATGTTAGATCTCGCTATGAAGAAAACCAGCAGAAAATATGAAGACTCATCCACATGTGATCCTTCTGAAAATCAGTGACTGACAGATCACACAGAAACAGAGAGGACTATGTGGAGAGAAGTGCTGAGTTTGCAGATGGTTTGCTCTCAAAAGCTTTGAAAGACATTCAGTCTGGAGCACTGGACATAAACAAAGCAGACATACTCTATGGTACACCTCAAAAATGTTACCTCTTCACTTGAAAACCTTACCAGCAGGGAAGCCTGCATCTTATCTTTCAAAAACAAAACTGGAGGTTTCAATGATAGTTACAAATACAAAAACAGTAGAGAAACTTGTGCAGTACTACAAAAAGTAGTCTGGTGAATAAGAGCTCAAGCAGAGAGCACAGAAAAAAATATAAACTGAATCAACTTGAAACCTCAGAATTAAAATTCCTAGCGGCTTCTTATTACCTCCATCAATTAACTCTACAGAAAATGCTTACTCGATTTAAAGAAAAAAAATGAAAGCCTTCAGGATGAAACCTCAAATCCTACTGAACAGTAAAAAATTCCTCAGCTATATTTAAGTTCTGTTTCAAAATCACATGCTGATGGTTCTGCTCTGCTGAATATTAAATATCAAGTTTACAAAACCTCTTCAGTCTTAGAATGATAAGCCCTCAAAAGCTGAAAAATATGCTCCCTAAAATAAGATGTTCTGGGCCTGCAATACTCTCAAGTGTTGACTCTTTCTACATGAGAATCTCTCTCCTCTGTGTCTTCATTCTAAAAACGAAGCAATTGATGGAACTTATGAAAACACCGAAGGTGGACTGGATCAAAAATACAGTAAGCAATCTGGGAAAAAACTTGGCCACTATTGGCAGTATGTTTATAATGGAAGAGGTTATTGAAATGGTAATGAGTGGGAAAACAAGTGTTTCCAAAGCACAGGGAATTTAGGGGATATCTCACTGCACTTTAGAATTCGAGATAAAAGAACTGGAATACTGAAGACTCCTCCAAAGAAGAAACTCAATTACCAGACACTTTTCATATAACATGAAAGATTCAAGGACTGGCAGCTGCAAGAATAGTAGAAAAACTGTGTATATTATTTGTTAGGAAAATGTGTGTGTGTGTGTGTGTGTGTGTATGCATGTTTGTGCATGTGTGCACAAATGTGTATTTGTGTGTCTACATAGAGATGCGTGGGAATTACAGATGCTCACTCTGACAGAAGATATAAAATTTTGCAATTCAAAAACCACTTACATGCCTTTTTAAAAAAAACATTTTATTCAGGGTTTTTACTGTGGACAGATTCATATAGTTGTTTGCTTTAATTCTGGTTGTATTTAAACCTTGTACAAATAGTTGAAAAAACATTCAGATTTTCTTTAATAATCAATAGCACAAAGCATGGGAAAACAAGTAATTGTAAAATGAAATAGTTTTATTGGTGAAAGAACATTCTAGCAGTTCAGTTGAATCATTTTATAATGGAAATATGATATTAATAAACATTTTTACAATAAAAATCAAAGTTTAATTAGGTAGCTATGCCCTTAAGACAAAATACTTTATACAGTGTTAATACACCATGGTACATTCTATGAAATATAAAATGCACTCAAGTGCATCCACCAGGAACAGAAAATAAGACATTAAAGATACATATAATGAAATTTAATATTTATCATTTAATAGTTGATTTAGCAAGAAGTTGAGGTTTTTAAGTTCTGTGCTTTTTAAAAAAAAAACTGGCACATAGTTAACCCCAGCATCTACAGAAACTTTCAATGTAAGATGTAATGCTAACATCAAAAAGTAATTTAAATTTAATTATGAATCTAATTTTGTTTTTCATTTAAAAAATAAGATAATGTATAAGGTTAGAAAAGAAAATTGTAATGCAACTTAGAGCATGTTTAAAATGTGCACAGAAAAAGTCTGAGAATGATAATTTTGGTTTAAATGTGCTGGTTAGTTGATATCATAACTACTTTTTAGGATTTTTAATTTTCAGGATTGTGACACATTCCTACTATTGCAAAATTCTAGTGTAGCATTAATATACATGCTGCTGTGACATTTCATATCTTTTAAGTTTATCAAAAATGAATTGCAAATTTCGTTTTAGTGGGTGATATATTTTCATTTTGCTTATAACAAAATTTGCAGTCTGATCAGTGTCTTCAATAGATTTGCAGATATTTAACACTGAACCTATTTTGAAGTTTCAGTGATGTAAACTCTCAACTAATTGGGGAATGAGAAGCTGGATAGCGCATTTTAACTTTTACTGGACTCATGACAGAGGCAGTAGTTTCTATATAGAAGTTTTAAAATATAGGTTAGAATATTTGTGTTGGCTAGGGAATATGCAGTTTTAGTGGTAAAATGTTATAAAGCATGTGCTTCCATATAAGAAATGGGGATTTGTTCGATATACTCAGAATTCTCTAAGTGCTTTCTTTTCTCTGTTAAAATTCAGGTTCTTATCATTTTCCTAAGTCAGTTTTTCTGCATCCAAAAGGAATTCTTAAAGCTGAAATTAAAAAAAAATAAGTGCAGCTTGTCAATTAATTGTTTCTGTACTTGTGTTTGTATGTATTTAATGATCATATTGTATACATGTAATAGTAAAAAAGTTTTCAGCTATTAAATTTAAAAACTTGCTTACATGCAGTTAAAGAAATTAAATGAGAAAATATGGAACCACACTTTTGTTTGATTCTGAGAAACAGAGATTAAAACACAGAGATTGCACAGCACTGTTCCATGTAACAGGATCCTAGAAACCAAAAGCAACAAAAACAAGAAAGAAAAAGACTGAAGTAGCCATCCTCAGGTTGAAGAGACTAGTACAGCCAAAACAACGCTAGGGAACAAGAGCAAGTTATGGGGCAACACAGTGCTGACCTTCAAAGTTATTACAAAGTTACAGTATGAAAAATAGAATGGTATTGACAAAACCCAGACACATGAACAAATGTAGCAGAAAGAAATTACATCAACAATTACATTCTTATTCAGTCATTTTTTTTTCACAAACCGGCCAAAGCCTTTCACTAGAAGAAATACAGCCTCTTTAACACATGGTGCTAGAGAAATTGGTTAAACATGCCAAAGGTTGAACCTAGAATTGCATGTCTTGCCTTACACTGAACTAAAATCAAAATGGATCACAGATCAAAACATAAGAACAGGAACATTTAATATGTTGGAAGACAAAAAAGGTAACACACTTGAAGGCATAAGTGTAGGTAAAGACTTTCTAAATAGAACTCCAATTGCACAAGAAATAATAACAAAAATCAAAAATAGGATAATATCAAATTAAAAACTTCTGCACAGCAAAGGAAACCACCAAGAGATTGGAGACAGTTGACAAAAGGAGAAAAAAATTTTCCAACTACTAGAGATTAAGAATTAATATGTAGACTACATAAAGAACTAAAAAATGTTAGACATCCTGAATATCAAGATGCAAGCAAAGTGCAAGCATCTGAAATAGAGATTCCTCAGAAGAAGAAATACAAATGGTGAACAAATGCATAAAGAAATGTGCACCATTGCTGGCCTTTTGAAAAATTCAAATTAAAACAACACTGAAATTCTATCTCACTGCAGACACAATGGCTGTCATGAAGAAATCAGCCAATAAAAATAACAAATTCTAGTGAGACAGTGGGGAAAAGAATCTCTTTTTCATTGTTGGTGAAAGAATATATTGATAGAACTGATATGGAAATAGCAGTGTGCACATTCCTCATAAAACTGAAAACAAAATTTCCCTTTGACTCAGCTATTCGATTCAGGTGTCTTTTCAAAAGAGTGAAGGAGAGCATATCCCAGTGACATGTGTATACCCATGTTTACAGGAGTATGATTTAAAATTGCTACATCATAGAGCCCATGTGTGCATCAATAGAGAAGTGAATAAATAAAACGTATTTATGCACAATAGAATACTATTCTCTAAAGATGGATAAACTTGAGTCATTTGTAGGAAAATCGACACAACTAGGGACAACAATGTTAAGCAATTAAATCAGATGCACAAGTTTAAATATCAAGTGATTTATTGTATATGAAAAACTCTATATAAATAAAGTGTGAAATAAAAGGCAAATAATGGGAAAAAGAGAGGAGTAAAACATATTTATAATCCAGCACCACACATCTGAAAGTGCCTCTTGATATAGTAGAACTGTCATTGTGTTTCTCATATTTTTTTTGCCAATTAGTATGGTTGCTATTCTGTATGTATGATAAATAACTTTATATGGATTTAAAAGTTAAGTAATTGAAATCAATGCTGGCAAAGTAAAAGGGAGTCAGAAGGAAGGGAAAAATTTGAGATATGCTATGTACCGATTTTCCTCAATGAATACAATCATTATGTAGTGCAAATATGTACTATTAAAACTTTAAAAATATTAGGTTATAAAAATAGCAGAACATATCAAACAGAAGAACAAATAATGATATAAAAAACAGGATATCAAAAGCTATGTAGTTCAAGGAGAAAAAAGAATGCAGAAAATGTATGTGAAATTTGGTGCAGTATTTAAAAACAAAAAGTTCTGGTTATTCGTATTCAAGATAGATTTGAGAATGTTAAAGATCCCCAGGCTTACTCAACGAGTTAACAGAAAGTTCCCAAACAAAGAGAAATATTTATAATGACTTTCTTTTCATAGATAGAAAAGTCAGATATAAAGCACATCCACTCAAATATAAGACAACACCAACTATCCCAAGACAGACGGAGGAAAGAAAAATTTCAAGTCAGCAAGAGAAAAGAAACTGAAATCAGACAATGATATCTCAATTCATTTATTGGTAGACTTCTGAATAGAAACCATATAAACCAGGTAAGAATGATATTTAGACAGCATTAGAAGAAAGTATAAAATGTCTCAATCAAGAATACTGTGCTTGGTGAAGTGTTCTGTTAGAAATAGAGAGACAGACATTCCAAGATAAAAACTTATAAAATATATCCACCAGAGCCATCGGACAGGGATCACTATAAGAAGTTCTTCAAACCCCGAAAGAAAGAGATCATGACTTATAAGAAGAAAACGTTAGAATTTATAAAACTTACTGGAAATAGTGATTGTACTGATGAATTCAGAATTCTCTAACATTATAAAGATAGTACAAAAACTTTTACTTTTCTAAAACTGAAATAATTAAAATAATATTTATTAAATACACTAATAGAAATATAAAAAGATTCACAAAAATCCAAAATATGGGGAATAATGGAGTACAAATGCACAGTTTTTTATTAGTATACTTTTCCTTTTTTCTTTGTTTCTATATCTGTGGTCATCTTAATCTTCTTTCTTTTAAAACTAGTTTGTTGTAATTAAGTGACAATGTTTTAGCCCTCACAGTACTACAAAGGGAAAATCTATAACATATAAAGGAAAAATAATAAGGGGGAAATTAAAACATTTGCAGAGTAAATCAGCGGATCACAGTGGAAGTCTATAGAACAGGATAAAAATGGAAGCACAATAAAGATAGAAAAAAGTCAGAATAGCTGTAGCAAAGAATACTTGTACTGAAGGTAAACAGATTAAAATTTCTAATTCTAAAACACAACATGACCAAAATGGAATTTTTACAAAAGACACAGTCATAGGATTCATGCAAGAAAGTTACTTCACTACTAAGGATACACAAAGAATACTAGTGAAGGGATGGAATAAGATTTTCCTTCTGAAAGAAATTCCAAAATAAGAAAAAAAGGACTCAGACTGAGATAAAATTGCCTTTTATTAAAAAGCAGTTAAAAAGAGAAAAAATCATGTAATGATAAAAATTTAATTTAGTGTATTATATATAGTATATTTATTTGTGTAAATAAATATATGCAGTTATCTAAAGCAAATATTAATAGTCCTGTATAGAGAAGACTCCAATATAATTATAGAGCTGAGAATTTTAAACATTCTACTTAAAAAATTTTTTTTGACAGATATGCTTGCAGTTGCCCACTGCAAGTGAATGTAATTATTAATGGACAATTCAGCTAGTTAGAAAAATAAAGTTATGGCAGACTTAAAATGCACTCTACACGTAATGGATCTAAGAGACATGTAAGAATATTCTATCCACCAATTGTAGGATACCTATTTTTCTCAACATCTCATGGAGTATCTTCCTGGGTAGACTATATGACAATTAAAAAGAAGTAAAAACTTAAAAAGTTATAATTATATCACACATCCTTTCTGACCATATGTAATAGAATTAAAAATCAATAACAAGAAAAGTTTCAGAAAACATACAACTGGAAATTAATTTATTTTTGAATGACCAATGAATCAAATAAAAAATTAAAGCAATAAACCATTCTTTGACACAAATTAAAGATGCAACATATCCTAGTCTATGGGATAATGTAAAAGCAATACCAAGAAATAAATTTCCAGCATTCAGTGCCTGTATAACAGTACAGAAACTTCTCAAATATCCACTTTATCAAGCATCTTAAGGAACCAGAAAAAGAAACTGAATTCATAATTATACTCGAGAAATAAGAAAAACCAGAGCTGAAATAAATGTAATACTGGTTAAAATTCCAATACAAATTATCAACAAAACAAAGAGCTGTTTAAGCAAAATGTAAGTAAATTTATCAAAACCTTAGACAGGAAAGGTAAAAACAGAGAGGACTAAAATAAATACAGTTAGAGACCCAGAGACACACTGCAATTCAACACAGAAATTCAAAGAATCTTTGCAAAATTTTATAGGCAAAAATCTGCTAATGAATTTGATAATCTAGAGGAAATGGATAAATCTGTTGACATATATACCTTATCCAGATGGAATGATGAAAATCTACAATACCTGAACAGACCAATAACTACTAACCAGTTCAGTCAGTAGCAAAATGCCTCCCATCACAGTAAAGTGCAGGAACAGATGACCTCAGTGATGAATTCTACCAAACATTTAAAATAGAACTAGCACTAATCTTTTTAAGTTATTCCAGACGATAGAAGAGAAGGGAATACTTCCAAAATCATTATCCTAGGCTAGCATCACCATGATATCAAAATCAGAAAAGGACTCAATAAAAGAAGAAAGCTAGTGGCCCAGTATGCTTGATGAATATAGAGGTAAAAGTCTTCAACAAATTACTAGAAAATTAAAAACATGTGAAAATGATTCAGCAAAAATCTATTAAAATTAGTAAATAAATTGTAAAAATTACAAAGTTAAAAATCTATATGTAAAATTTGTAACTACTGAAATATCAAGAAAGCACTCATTCACATTGTCTACCAAAAACAATACCTGTGAATAAATATGTTATACAATGAAATATTTCTATAATGAAAATAAAACATTGAAAAAAGCAATTGAAGAGGTCATACCCACTTAATCTTCACCAAAGAAGACAATCTTTATACATGATAGGGAAAGTCAATGATTTTATAATACTCTTTCTACAGAAGGCTCCCTCCAAGTTCAATGCAATCTCCAAAAGTTTAATGACATTATTTACAGAAGAAGAAACAATCTAATCCTAGAATTCATCTGGAGTTACAATAATAACCCAAAATATATTGAACAAAAGAACAATATCTGATAACTGGAACTGATCACTTTACCAGATTTAAAAATGTACTGCAGATCAAAATTTTATAGCAGTGGTATGAACACAGCCACATAAAAATGAAGCAGGATACAGAAGCTAGATAAAAATTCACACATGTACAATCAACTGATCTTCAATGAAGGTGTTAAAAACACATATGGTGGAAAGAATTGTGTCTCTAATAAATGTTGGTAGTGATATTAGATATCTACATGAAAAATTGACACTCTGTTTTAATGCTAGACACATAGTGCTCTCCAGTTGCAAAAACAAACTCAAAATGGGTTAAAGATAGAAACATAAAAGCTGATACTGTGAAACCAGAAGGGAACAGAAAAAAATGCTTCAAGGATAGGCAAAGTTATTTTGGACAAGACAGTAGAAAATACAAAACAAGCAAAAACAGACAAATGAAATTGCATCAAGTTGAAAAGTTTCTGCATAACAATGGAAACAGTCAACAAAATGAAGAGACATTCTATACAATGGAAGAAAGAAATATTAGTGGACTGTACATTATATAAGAGGGTAATATAATATGTACCAAACTCCAAAACATCAAGAGAAAAATAAAACTGATTTAAAAGAAATACAAGCAAGCAGAGATTTCTTAAGAGAAGATATACAGTCAACTGAAAAAAATATGCTCTGCTGGGGATTTAGCTCAGAGGTATAAATGCCTGCCTGGCAAGCACAATGTTGTGAGTTTGATCCCCAGTAACCAAACCAAACCAAACCAACCAAACAAACAAAAAACCCTCAGTATTAGTAATTATTTTAGAACTGAAAAACAAAGCACCATGCGGTATCATCACAATCAAGCAAGAATGGTGATTATATAAAACAAAAAAATAACAAGTGTTAGCAGGCATACAGAAAAAAGGGAAATGTATATATGAATTATCATTAAAATATATCATGAATTTTTAAAATTTTAATATTGTAAAAGACACATTGCCAATAATTCCTCTCACAGCACCCCTACTAAGAATACTCTTCACTCTTTCCATTTCCTCAAGCAGTGCTAGAAGTACACTTTCATGAGTACCTTTGCCAGGTGTCATAATAAAGAACACAAAGAATGTAGTTGCCAAGGGCCATCCAACAGAAAGCAGGTTGGTAAGGATCTTGCAGGTTTTCCTCATCAGCCTTATTTGCAGTACCAGATCTAGCAATGTGTGATTTCTGGTTCTTCCCCAAATTCAGAATTTCTATGAAAAGTAGAAGTTTTGGATGTATTCAAGAATATCAAGGTAGGCAGGATAGGGAAACTAAAGGCCCACATGCAAGACAATTTCCAAACTGCTCAGAAAGTGGCAAGTATGATGGGATAACTGTATTTAAAAATTTGAGGAATTATTTTGAGAAAAATTTATGACAAAGTGCTCTTAAGTGTAATTTTTACAAATCTTACCATTCACTATGTCTTTTAATCATATCACATATATGCAATGGAGTACTTTTCACAACTGAAAATTCCATGCAATCTTCTCTTATGTAACAATGTGGATGGACCTATACATAGTTGTTAATTGAAATAAACCAGCTACAAGAAGGTAAGTATTACATGTACTCATTCACATGTGAAGTATAAAAATTAACCGTGGGAGTGAAAAGAATAGTGGTAACCAGAAGCTGGGAAGTACAGGGTGTAGGGAATGATGAGGAAAGTTTCATTGGGTAGTGAACTGTATCTAGAATATAAATGGGAGCCCTGTTGTCCTACTGAACATTTGAGTGATGTGGATATTATGTTTTTCCAAATTCTAGAGAAAAGAGTTTTGAAAGCTTTCAACATAAAGGAATGATAAATATTGGAGAAGAAAGTTATGTTTAAACTGAATTAAACATTACAAGATACATGTGCATGAAAATATCACATGTGCATGAAAATATGCACACATTTTATGTTTTAATATATCTGTTAAAATAGTATCACAATGTATACTTTAAAACTGGAAAAATAAAATAAAAACTGAATTCATAATTTAAAATCACCTCAGTGGAAATCAAATCAGGTATTTGAGTAATACATAACAAATTCTAATTTTTTTCAGATAAGGAAGAATGAGAATCTTAGAATTTATTTTGCTATGTCAAAGTGATGATAATGTCAAAATAAAGGCATTATAAAATAATAAAATAACTGCAAAAAAGTATTTCTGTTAAATAGAAATATTTGACAACTCAAAAATTATATCCAACAATAAATAAAGTAGCATCACAAAATTATAGTTTATTTCAGCAATCTAGACGTGATTGTTATTTTATAACTAAGTGAATGTAATTCATGATATTAGTAGAACAAATTAGAGATAAGCAGAATTTGCTGCATAGATCCACATTGTTTTTGTAAAAATTTAAAATCTATTTACAATAATAATTAACAAAGAAAAGTAAAAAGAAAATTCCTTACCCTATAAAATACCCTTTAAAATTTTTTGATTCAGGACTGTGTTAGACAAAATACAAGAAATACAAATGCAAGCTGACCGCTTGTAAAGTAGGAACAAAAATATTGTTTGTTCTCAGTAAATTGATTATGTCTGTTTGAACAAAAATATGCACAAAGACAAAACAACTAATGATTCTGGAAAGCCAAAGGTCAGTATAAAAATAAAATTATCAACATATAGTAGCAATAAACAGAAATTATAATAAAGTTCGGAAAGAATGATGTTGGTGTACCTGTGTCATCTTATTTCAAGATAAAAAGAAAAACAAAGAACTAAAATGTATTGTGTGCTTGTACAAACACCCCATGATAAATGTAATTATTAGGTACTGCAGAACTATCATCATCATTTACTGAAAATATGTATTATTGAAGTCGTAAAAATGTTTCATCAAATCTTACTCTTGAAGTTTATCTTTCTATGTTTCACATCAGAAGGAGATGTACATACATATTCATTTTAATTTATGATATGAATATATTTTCCATATGACTTATAATTAACCCAGCACCATTAGTTTAAAATTTATGCTTCCTGTGAGTGACCTGCAGCAAAGCCACAGTCATAATTCAGATGTCAGCCATCTGTGCCTCAGTATCCACTGCTCTGCACCCTGTGCCATTACAGTGTTTGCATCTCCCTGCCTTAACACCATTGTCTTCATCATGGTAAGGTGTATTAACTACCTCATAATGTAGTCATTTAATTCTACTCCTGCTTGTTACAATTTTTGAGTATTCTTCTTCAAATGCACTTTAGAACACGCCTAATAGTCCTACCCCCAAGAATAAATCTGATAGTCTCTCCAGCCTCCAAAATAAAAACAAAAACAAAGACAGAAACAACTGTTGTGATCTTTCTGGGGGCAGTTAAATGCTCCCCAGCTCAGTTTGAGGATAATTATAGCTCGGGATATTCCCTTTCATGAAGAAATTGTTTCATTTTTTCAGCCTTTAGTTTATCTTAATTTTCATTGTCTTGCACATATTTTCTTCCCTTTTTTCAAAGTGTTTGAAGATTTTGATACTCTTGCAAGTGGTAATGCATTGAGTATATGTAATTTCTTAATTTTATAACTGTATTGGATAAAAGTTATAAACTAATTTACTTTAACTATAATGTATATTAGCATTTATAAATGTAAGCATTACAATCAAGATATAGAATATTTCTATTGTATCAAAAACTTTTCTCAGCAGATTTATGGTTAATTTCTCTCACCATAAGCTGCAAGATGTCACTGATTCAGTTTTGGCCATTATAGAATAGCTGTACATTTTCTAGAATGCCACATAAATAGAATGACTTGATATATACTGTTTTGCCCCTGGTTTCTAGCAAAAAGTGTTT